>APFE030635499.1:1918-28339 GCA_000404065.3 Pinus taeda
GGGTCATAAGGGACCCACCAGAAACTCTTCTTGAGTCTAAGTTGCTGCCCTAATATTTGGTCAGCTTCCTGCCAACCATCCTTTTTGTTCATTGTGAATGGGCCTAGGTGGTCCCTGAATTTCAGGTTGGCCTTCTTCTTGGCACTGTGAAAATGTGTTAGGTCTGAGTTTATCAGTTGCCTATAGTACTCTAGAGAAAATAACCTCATGGGAACGTACTTCGGGAGTCTGTATGGACAGAGCTCACAGCCATAAATTCTGATGACATAGTGGTTTTGGTACAAGTACCAGTCACCGATTTTGTAGCTTCTGGATAGCTGCAAAATCTTCTGCATATCCCTGGATAGTCTTGCAGGGGGAGTCCTCTTTAGCAGGCAGATGACTGGATATACAAATTGATCAATAAACTCACAGTATGAGTAGGGGGAATGCTGAACCTGGTGAAAGACTGAAGACCAGAAGATCACAGACCTTCTTTCCCCTTGTGAGTCTAACTTCTTGATTGAGCATTGGAAGCTGTCTGTCTGATAATACAAGAATAAGTGGTAAATGTATGAGGAATATTTAAATATTGCCTCTCTGTCCAGTCTAGTCAACTGATCATGTATCTTGACGGCAATGTACTTGGCATAGTTGTATTTGATATCAGGGGGCTGCATAGGGCTGTATGCAGACAGCATGACCAGCACAGTTGTGTCAACATGTTCATTGGTGGTGAACCCCAGCACAGAGGTCACCATGTCTATCAGCAGCTTGCCTACTTCATTGAAATCCTTATATGAGAAAGGGGGCGGCCCAGAGGGCTGGCAGTCTGCCTTCATGAATTTTCTGGCTATGGCTTCAATGTCTGGAGCGGAAAGTCTGGAGCCCACATCTAGCAAATAATCCATGGAGAAAGGGTACAGCAACTGGGTCTGTTTGTAATTAAGCATCTGGTTAATGGAGTCTGGAGTTATGTGAAAAAGGATGCTCCCAGATGGAGACCTCACAGCCCTGAGATCCTGGTCATAATTCTCTGCACACAGATGGATAATTTCTGGGAATATATTGACAGAAGGCAGAAAGTAAATGGGCAAATTGGACTGCCATACCCCATACAGGTCACTGCTGTCTAAATGAGTGTTCCTTAGTTGACAGTAGGTCTGCAAATGGTTTCTTTGTGCCACAAAATCTGTGATGAGAGCATCATCATCCACCAAAGGTATAGCTTCTAGGTCTCTGTTGGGTGGGTTAAGGGGTAAGGTATCCAGAGCAGCTGAAGCTTCCATTGTTTTGGTCTTTTCTGGCAGTTTTCACTGTGCCTCAAACTTGGTTTTAAGAGGTATACTGCTCTCTGTCTGCAGTGAGCAGTCTTGGAAGTTTTTTAAAAGGCTGTCACAGGTTTAACTGTTCTGGGGGGCACTCTGTCTCAATGTGGCAGAGTGTTTTTTAGCTGGATAGCTGGTCAATTGCAGAGGTTTGCTTATCAGAGGTGAAGGAGGATGCAATGCAGTGTTTCTTAGCTTGTGGCTGGGCCCTGTAGTTGCCCTTTTGTCGAGAAAATTGGGCAGAGTTTCAGCTTGTCGCGGGTTTCCCTGGTAGTTTTTCTGTGCAGGGGTTACAGAGGTGTCACGGGCAGCTTTGAGGGCGAATTTTAACCACAGGGTTTCTTGAATTACAGTAGCAATTGAGCAGGAAAGAGGATTTATATGGACAATGAGAGGGCAAGAGGGTGCCTGCGGCGAAATACCTGTTTTAACGGCGTATGGGCAGTTGCAGCGGTCGAAAAGGTTGGATTGAGTATGGTTGAATCGACAATGGAGGAAGCAACAGTTGTAGCGGATGACTTTTGGTTTCTGACCGTTGGAAATCAAATTCGCCTTCAGCTGAGCTCCAGGTTATTCGGCAGCAAACGTTAAAAAAAACGGTTTTTTGCCCTTTTTATGCATTTTGGGCGAATTGGCGCTTTTTTGTGTGATGACGTCATGCTGACGTCACGGTGGGCCCAAGGTACGGAGGGGATGACGTGGCAGGTGACGCGGATGCCCAGGTGGCGTGGCCATGGTGGCGGGGTAGTCAGAGTAATGCGTGGGGTCGGGTGAGGTGGATGCACGACAGAGGTCAAAGGTGGGGTGACGTCACGCTGACGGAGGCGTGACGTCAGCGTCAGGGGGAGGGTGGTAAGCGGTCTCCCCGGCAGGCCCTCCGGCGGTAAGTGGTTTGGAGGCGGGGGGCAGCGAACACATCCCGCGCCTGACGCGTGGCAGGGGTACGGCGGTAATACCGCCCATCCCCCGGGCGTAAAAGATCGGGCAGGTTCACAGGCGGATCAACCGCCCACCGTTGGATGGCGGGGCGGGAGATCGGACGGCTGGCGGAGATCGGGACATGCCGGCGGGTTTATGCAGTGGGACCCGCCCATTGATTTGACGTCTTATTTTAATAAAAAGGCGCGCGGCGGGGGGGCGGGGTAAACTATAGTTTTTTGGGTTTTGTGGGTTTATTTGCCCGCGCGCTTTTAATTAAAATTTAATTTTTTGACTTTAGACAATGGGTTTTTTGGGCGGAGAAGGGGAAAAAAGGATTTTTTGGGGCGGGGAACTTTTTAGGAGTTATCTTTTGCAAAAGGGTCATGGGTAGGAGTGGCTTTTTAATAGGATTTTTCTTTGCAAATAAAGGTTAAATGACCAGAATGACTTGGAATGAGAGGAGGTGACCTGGGAGGTTCATCAAAGTGACCAGGTGTCATTTTGATTCCCTTTTAAACAGACCATATGGCTATAGTACCAGGGGAGGGATATTTATAGACATTTTGGGGTTTATACACCATGTTGTTTATAATAATAGGGATAATGGGGTATAGGGAGCTAAGTAGTAGGGTTAGTTGTCAATATGGAGGGAACAAAAATGGATGAGGGCTGGCTCAACCAAGTTTTCTTTGAAGATAACTTGAAATCAAGAGTAGATCAAAAATGAAAAGATTTTTGCACAAGAAATGTGGCTTCTTAAAGCCATAAGAATATGTCAAAAGATATAAATTTCTGTGCTCTGTGCACCTTGGGAGAGGGTGTTAGTAATGAGTGATATACAGATGAAAACAAGGGAGTTAGTCATGCTCCAGTGTGTTTCTCTTCCTATAGATGTTTCAGCAACTTTGATTTTGGGAGGGACACCACTTCTGCAACCCCATCTACCTACCCAACTAGTTCTCCTAACATTTTTTGTTCCTTCTTGGAGGGTGCACTTGGACTAGCAAACCCTTTGAATGCCTTTTTCTTTTCATTGGCTTTTGCTTTCATTTCCTATCTAATACAACCCTTATTCCTTCCAAGGTCCCAGATTAAGCAGTTGGGAACCTTAACTTCTCTACCTAGCTACTTATCTGCCAAGATTTAACAGTTTGAACAGAGTTCCTTCTCTATTCTACAACATAAAAATTGAAAATATGGCATGATCCAGTTTAGACTGTTGGATCATCCATCACAATTGAGTTCCTATCAAGATTGAGACACACCTTGTATGCTTGTAGAAATATGGGATCTTTGCATTCAAAGCAGAGCATATTTGGTCCTTTTGATCACCAATCATGAAATATGAAACCTATTGGTATAGGTATCCAACAGGTAGAATCATCTGATCGGAGGCCAATGATGAAAACCTAGCGTCGAACACGAAGAACCTGCCATTGAGGCATGCAGGCTCCAAGGTACCTGAAGGGAGTCTCTAAGTCAACTTCCTGGATAATGAGTTGAAGTCGACAGGAAGTGACCTTGATCGAAGGTGGGCCATAATGTTTCCCACATCATCGACACGAGACAGAGAAGGATAAAATGTGTTGTGTGAAGCATCAGAGGGAGGTTGAGTATTCTGCAGAGGTCAACTTCTCTTGAACATATCGGCGGCACGACAGTGGATTTGGCAGTATTTGACATCAAATGATCAGGGGTCATGGTGACAAGGCAATGAGCAGATGAATGCTTAAACTCGATAACCCAAACGCACGGAGGCAAGTGTGAAACAGAATGAGATATCCCCACCCAGACACGAATGCGGATGAGTGCCATGTTCAAGAGTGACATACTGCCGACACGACAATGGTTACGGTTCCTTTATTCCCCCACCATTTCTGGTGAGTACCCTGGTTATTTTTGGATGGCAAGCTTGACGGGGATAGTATATGCTTGAGAGGCGTCATCACGACGGAATCCGATGTCATGAAGTTTTAACGAGTCTGACAAAGGAAGAACTCAGCGTCTTTTCATATTTAGAGAGTTTGAAAAGATAGCGAAAAGGAAACTCCAGGGGTGTCCTTTTTCATAAAGTTGTGTCTCTCGAGCCCGAAAAAGTATAAAACCATGCTCGAAAGAACCGCCCGATCATTACGACCGAGGAGTACTTTTCATAAGTAGTGAATCTGACCTGAAAAGGTAAAAAAGCGATCAAAACCACGTCATTTCATTACTGTTAACGAACCGGAAACGACAAGGGTCCGACGAGCTTTTCGTTTTTAAATGGTCGGAAAAGGGTTTAAAGATGACCGCCTCTCATGTCCATTTAACGAGTCGAGAGGACCAACTCGGCATTCTTTTCACGTTTAGAGAGTTAGAAAAGAGCAAAAGATGACTCCAAAGTGACTTTTTTCGTGTATTTACTGAGTCCGAAAAAGTATAAAATGCAACTCGTTTCGCCATGAAAGCTCCATAAACAGCTGTCACTGCACAAAAAATTGGTGTAAAACCCATTTTCGACACAAATATCCATGAAAATATTCATAAAATGACTTTTTAAGGCCTATTTAGGGTCAAAAAGCTATAAAATGGTGAAAATGGTAAAATAAAAATTACTTTTCACTTTTTACCTTTGGAGAGCGACATTAGGGCTTTTTGGAGTGCGACCTTCAGTTGGAAATTGCGACCAATCCAGTGGACCATTTCGAGCGCTGTGAGTGCCAGGTAAGCGATCTTGTCCTTAGCTTCATTTTCGTCCGTTTGAAATTTGTTTTTTATTGCATTTTCATTTCCTATGGGGGTAATTTGAAATTTAGGGGTTTCGCCCATTGGCGCGGGTTTCGGGCACGAACCCACGCCAATGGGGCAAATTCCCCATAGGGCGCATGCCGCCGCGCGCATTTTAGGGCCAATTTTAACAAATTTAAAACCCATTTTGCTGCAATTTCAAGTTGAATGAGGATCTAATGCATCATTTTGACTTGTATTTGCAGGGAAATCCGCAAAATGGTGATGACATGGAAGGAACGGGAACATGACCAAGTGGACACATTAGCCCTAGCTAACGAGGATTGCATGGAGGCTCTCAGAGCGTGTGGGCTCAAAACATTCTTCATGTTATCCTATTTGCGAGCTCAGCCAAAGCTACTACAGTACTTGATCGACTTGTGGGACGTAGAGGAACAAGTGTTCCGGATACGAGATCAGGTACTGGAATTGGATGTATCGGATGTCTACTTCTTGACTAGGTTGTATGTCGAGGGCCGGTGCCTCGGTTGACTGGGAGCAGGACATCTGGAGAGAAGATGGATGAAGTGAAGGTTCAGATTTGCTCGGACGCAAGATATAGGCAGGGCAGTTTGAAGGTGGATATCTCCACCGTTCAGGATCTGACACTAAGAGCCTTACTATTCACTCTTACACGAGCTGCGGCGGCACAAGCGCTTCACGAAGCTACGAAGAACCACCTACTATTAGCGATAGAGTGCCTTAGCCCGACGATCTTCAATTGGGCGTCAGCTGTGACAACCAATATAAAGAGGCAGCTGACAAAGGCCAAGCGGGGCAAGCTGCAACAGTTCGGGTATGGTTCCATCTTGGTGACGTTCTTCTTGGAACGTGTGCCAAGATTCTAGGGCCAAGGGGCCTTTGTGGCAGACCCAACACCTCGAGAGCCGAGGATGGCTCGATGGGCGGCACTGATGCCGAGGAGTGGTGGCGGCTAGCAGATGTCCTTCAGAGCGGATTTCTTTAGGTGGCTTCGCCGCCAATTGATCATGGTGGAAGACTGGATGTATGTGGGGACAGACTTCCTTGGAGACCCTGACCTTCCCTTGCCAGAGGGAGAGGCCTGGGACGAGGAGATTAGCACGTCCTCATTTTTTGATTTTATATTTTTATGATTTTTTTTTGTTAGTACATGCTTGTCTTAATGACCTTTATATGCATATGCAGATGTCGGCCCAGATCATCCAGTTGGCTTGTCTTCTCTTGCGAGGAGACATCCAGTAGTAGCAGCAGTAGGAGCAGATCCTCAGGAGGAGGGCGGTGACAGAGGGGAGCTAATCCAGAACCTTGAGGCTATCACTCGAGGGATCCTAGATTATGCTCGGCTAGCGGATGTCCCGCTAGCGTACCAGAGGCACACAATAGGGGTGCCAACTCGCATTCACCGGCTCTTGAGGTGTCTAGTGCGGGTGGTGACGTGCTACCATGAACACCACCGAGACTAGATATCTAGGCTTTCCTTTTCATGCATATTTTTTGAGAGACATGTCGTCTCCAGATGTATTTAGACAGACATGTATTGTTTTTTGATGATGCACGGGGTGCAAACATTTTGGACACACACACACACACACACACACATATATATATATACATATACATATGTTTTATGGTCTTATTGTACTTTATGCTTCTTGTATTATGTTGAATCACATGTTATGCAAATGTTTGTCCAACACATAATTAACTAATGCATTGGTTAATGTATTAAGTCGTCTTGGAATATGTTGATAAGTAATGAAATCAAAATCCCTTTCTAATAACTTAACACGTAAATACAACCTTAAAATCCGATGATCTCTGACGGAATAATGCCCGTTGAGTTGATGGACTACAAGTTGAGAGTCCAAGTTCACGACCAATGTGCGAATGCCGAGGTGATTCACCTCAGCTGATAATTCAATCACAGCACTATATTCAGCAACATTGTTCGTTGTACAACCTAGACAAACCCCTTGAATATCTACTAACTCACCATGAGGATCGTAGATCACCCATGCCGCAGATGACAAGCTGCATGTACTGTGGGAAGCACCATTAGTGAAACCAGCGTAAGGCGATGCAGACATCTATTCAAGAAGCAAAAGACAAAATAAGTGGCAATCACGCCGACATACCAAAATAAAAACTAAAACATGTACACACAACACACTGCTGAAAGCATACGTATGTACAAAAAGAGAGTGCCTGGACTCATGCATAGTATTTTTTAAGATAAAGCCCATTTCGGGGCCTATCCAAGGGATTGCCTTCATAATCAATAAGCTCGTAGGCGACTTTTTGCAAAACTCTTTTCACAATGTAGGGCCCGTGCCACATAGGCTCGAGTTTTCCTGCCCCTAGCTTATCGTTAGCTTGATCATAGAGCAGTACTAGGTATCCCTCAATAAAAGAGCGGGGGTTAACAGTATTATCGAAGTGATTTTTCACTCGCTTCTCCTGAGCTTCAATAGCCAAGGATGCTAGACGACGAGTCTCATCCAACCGTTCTAAGTAAAGAAGACGCTCTTCTACTGGAGTAGTATCAGGGAGCAACTTGACGGCTATCGTTAATGAAGGAATCTCACACTCAATAGGAAGGGTTGCCTCCAGTCCCTAAACTAACTGAAAAGGAGTGAAACTGGTGGCATCCTTCACGGAGGTACGGTACGCCCACAAAGCAAAGAACAACATCAGATGCCAATTGGACTTATGCATGCCAACAGTTCTTTGAAGCATCGTGACCAAAACCTTGTTAACGGCTTCCACTTGACCATTTGCCTGAGGATAGTACAGGGTCGAACTATCATGCCTAAGGCCCAATTGGGTTGTTAACTCGGTCATCATATGATTACGAAAATGCTTTTCGTGATCAGTGACAATGGCTTGGGGTACTCCGAACCGCGAAATAACATGATTGAACAGAAACTGCGTCGCGGTGTGACCATCTTCAAAAAATGTAGGCATCGCCTCGGCCCATTTCGTGAAATAATCAACAACAACAATGATGTACCCATAAGCATACCGAGTATCCGTATCTAACAAATTGCGGCTAAGTTAGTAGATAATGTGTTCAGTGCCATCATCGTCATCCTGAACCAGAACCATACTGATGGTGGTGTCAGCAGCGGCTAAATACAATGTGTAATCGCGATGATAATTCAGAGGCCGCAGCAAAGGGGCAGAAATGAGGATAGTTTTAAGATGTGTGAAAGACTCCTCAGCTATGGCATCCCATCGAAATGGGGTGTCACGCTTGAGTAACCGCGTGAAACCTTTTGCCACCTCGGCATAATTCGGGATAAATCGTCGTAAGAAATTTGCTTTACCCTGCAAACTCCGCAGTTGCAGCAAAGAAGTAGGGGGAGGAAGATTCAAAATGGCTTCGACTTTAAGGGAATCCAAGCGGATGCCCTCTCAAGAGATGATGAACTCGAGAAGTCGACCAGATTCTACGCAAAAGACACATTTATGTGGATTAAGTCGGATATTGTAGTGTCGATAGTGGAGAAAAATCTCGCGGAGATGTGACGGATGGTCTTGGCGCTTAGCCGAATGAGTGGGAAGGTCATCCAGATAAGGCTGTACGATGTGCCTGATATCATGAAAGGTGTAAGACATCGCACGTTGAAAAGTGGCACCGGCATTCTTGAGACTGAAAGGGAGCTTTTTATAAGAAAAAGTACCCCACGGACAGATAAAGGCCATCTTGTGTTGATCAGCGGGTGAGATATTAATCTGGTTGTAGCCAGAAAAGCCATCCATAAACGAATATATCTCACTCCCAGCACACTCATCAATGAGCTGGTCAATGAAAGGTGTGGGGTAGTTATCTTTCGGGCATGCTCGGTTAATATCGCGATAATCAACACAGACGCGAATAGTACCCTGCTTTTTATCCGCAGGGAAAATGTTAGAGACCCAATCTGTGAGTGGGATAGGGTAAATGAAACCAGCTTTAAGAAGTTTTTCAACTTCCGCTTTGATAGCTGCAGCCTTGCGGGGGTGCACAGGGCGTAAACGCTGACGAACAGGTTTGGCTCCTGGATACGTAGGTATCTCATGCACTACAATGTTTGGATCAATGTCGGGCATCTCTTCATAAGACCATGCATCATGGAACTCGCGAAAAAGAGCTATATAGATTTGAATTTCCTCAGAAGTGCAAGTGACTCTTATGTAGATGTTCTCGACAATCCCTGGTTTAACAGAGATGTCGATAGGTTGGGTCTGCGTAATGTTCCCCAAATTCCTTTCAGACGATACTTGATAGACCTGAACAAGCGTCTGAAGAGGTTGTGAAGGGAGACACGGAGCAAACCACTCGAGACAAGCCAACGTTTCCCGAAGGGTAGGGAGAAACGAGGAACGGTGGTGAAGATTGAACCACGGTGGTTCCTCGAGAGACATGGTCTCCATGATGGCTTCGTCGGAAGGAAATATTTCCTTTAATGGATCCGAGGAGGCACATTCTCCAAGCCAAGGGGGATAGTCGTATGAGTCAAGAGCTCCGCTTAAAGAAGCAGATTCAGCAGGAAGAGCCGATACAACAGCGATTTCGATGTAGTTGAGCTCGGCGGGACTCAACGGCATCTCCTTGCCCCACGATTCTATCTAGTCGATGGTGGGGAGGACCCAAGGATCAGAACGAACCGAAATCATACTGATGGAGGCGAGGTTTGGAGGTGGGAGTGAGAAAACACCCATGAGGGCGGGATCTTTGAAGAGCCCGGCTCCCACACTCTCGAAAGTGATGGAGGTATGCTCCACAAAAGGAACATTTCCTTCATAAGAAGAGGCGAAGAAGGAGAGCTGTTCTACAGTGACAATTTTACCTTGGTGAGGGAAACATATGACACGGAAGAGGGATGAAGCCACGACACGCATGGCATACGTCCAACTCCGACCCAAAAGGAGGTTGTAAGTAAGATTTGCGTCAATGACCTCAACTTCTACTTCAATGGTTTTCCCTTCTAAAGTGATCGGCAATCATTGAAGAATACCATAGGGACGAGATTCTCTCCCACCAAAGCCTTCCAATGTCGTGGGAAACTAGCTCAAAGTCGGAGAGCCGATCGCTTTCCAACAAGCAATAGACATGATGCAAGTTGACGTGCCCTCATCAATAACTGTACGATGGATCATTTTTGAATTGATGATGACTTGTATGAGAAAGGCGATCTGATGAGGCAGCCTTGGGACATGGCTCTCGAGATCAAAGGTGATCAAATCCAAATCTGCCGGGTCGATGCCACCGATGGCCGATAGCAAGGACTTCCTGTGAGGGGGGAAGCTCTGGAGAACCTCTAAGGCGGACATAACTAACGGAGCCTGCCCTAAGTACTCAACTATACTATAGTGCTGAGCAGCACGAGCATTTGGGTTGTAAGATGATCTCCCGAGTACTCCTTTGGGAGGGGGTCGGATGGTCGTCTCAGTACTTGGTCTCTCGATATGGAGTGGACCAGAGTTGGACGAAGGAGTGCTTGAGGGAACCTCAAGCTCCTTCCCGACGGACGATGGATATTCCTTTGTTCGAGTCGTTACATGAATGGGAATGGATCCAGCCATGAAGACTTGGGAACCAAAGGGAGAGGAAGACGAAGATGGATCAGCCACCATTTGAGTCTGTTGAGAGGGGAAAGGTTCTTTAAGAACCGCAGGAATCCCAGGAGCACCTTTCAGTAAACGACTAACCTCGGACCGCCTAGGGTAGTCTTTGGTGTAGTGATCCTCATCACAGAGGAGACAAGGATACTTGGGTTTGTGCTTGGCTCCTTCCTCGGATGGAGGTTTGGAGGAGTCATGTTTAGGTTGCTCAGACTTATTTTTTGCTTTCCCCTTTTTCTTTCCTTTCGAGGCCTTACTCGCCGTGGTGGACTGGACGGTGTTAACCTCGGAAGTACTTCCAGAATTTGAACCACCCTGAGAAGTGTTTTCGTTAGAAGCATTCGATTTTTGCTTCCCAGGGTTCAAGGATGATTTTTTGGACGACGGATTTACAGAGCCAATAACTCCATCAACAGATGGCTTTGGTGGAGCCTTGGATGTACCGGGTCTCGGGGCATCAGGAAAATACTCATATAAAGTACCTAACTGAGAATAAACTAAGTCAAGGTACTCGGCACGCGCGATAGCTTGCTCTTCAGTTACGCAAGCTCCCATGGCAATGTCCCGTGTGATCTTCGGGACAAAGGAACTTGTGAACCAATCGGTGAGGAGTTGATCAGGAATCCAGAACTTGATCAACCGACGACGCCTTCTCCATTCATGTATATGATCAGAGATGTGTGTAGCCATGTCCTAATTGAGAGACGTAAGGAGATGGGTTCCCGTCTCGTACCAAAGGGGTAACTGAAAATGAGTGAGGAATGCCATAGCCAATGAATTGAAATCTTAAAAAGACCCACGGGTCAATTCAATGTACCATTTAGCAGCGGAGCCGGTGAGAGTCCTTTGGAACAGGAGAAGTCGAACCGAATCATCAAGCCATGAATTGGACGAACACCAAAGGTGATAAGTCATTACATGGGCTTGAGGATCCTCTCCAGTTTTGCCGTTGAATTTGGGACAATCACCGGTATCTTAGTTGGAACTGGTGGCCATTGTGGATTATGTAAAATAGGATCATTAGTTAACTTCGACACATCGGGCAGTTCCAACGTTGCTAGAAATGGTAGCTGCGGGTTGAAGGACATCTGCAGATATGTGGTAGGGCCAGAGTTCCATCCAGTTGCTGGTTGCCCCCATTGACCTTGTCCGGATGGACCAGGTCCAAAAGGACCTTGTCCATAGGAACTTTGTCCATAAGGGTTATATCCATAATTGGATGGTTGATTCTGGTTCTGCCCCCCAGTACCCCATTAGTTACCATACTGACCGGCAGGAGCAACATTGGGTTGCTGATAATTTTGATAAGGGGTGGCCTATGGATGTTGGTAATTTTGATACGGGGTGAACTGATTTTTCCCCTGGGGTTGCTGGTATCCATATGGTTGTTGGGCTCCATATTGAGCCTGGGAACCAGGTGACAGTTGATAAGAAGGTTGGGATTGGTACCCACCTTGTGGCTGGAGGCCAGTTTGATTCTGGGGCTGGTAACTGATTTGAGCTTGAGAGGCAGGAACCATCTGCATGCCCGGTTGAGCAGGCCCAGAGAGATATCCTTGCGAAGACTGAGGTTGGGCCATTTGGCCGGAAGGTTGTTTTGGTTGGATCTGAGACGGACCTACTTGCCCAGAAGGTTGGACTTGCTGGGTGTTTGGTTGTCCTTGCGCAACCGAGGGTTTTCCTTGTAGACCAGATGGCTGACTAGGCTGAGCAGTGGGCTGGCCTTGATGCATGTAAGGCTGGCTACCTTGCCCAGAAGGGTAGCTTTGCTGGTTTCTGGGTAGTCCTTGCTGCGCGTAAGGTTGTCCGAGATTCCCATAGGGTTGGCCCGAAGGATATCCCTGTTGGGGTCCAGGTTGTCCTTGTTGAGCATAAGGTTGTCCCGAGTTTCCAGAAGGTTGCCCAAGATATGTAAAAGACGGACCACCAGAGGCCGAAGGTTGTCCCTGGGAGGGTTGTCCTTGCGAGCCTCCAGGTTTCCCTGGATAGGTTTGGCCATAATACTGATGCCCATAATTAGGCTGCGTGTAGGATGGCTGACCCTGGTATGATGGTCCTTGATACGGCTGCCTTTGATCCGGATGGAATTGGCCACCTCCATAACCGGTGGTACCCCAAGCGACATTCAACGGAACTGTGCCCTCAACAACGGGTTGAGCTGGCAAGGAAGTATACAAATAATGACCTATAGGGTCATAATAGGGGCCTCGCGCGCCTGGATTTTGGACAGCATGCAAGTACTGAGAATATGCCCCCCCGCTGAAATGGCATCAGAAGAAGGTGGGGCACTGCTTGCGGGATGAACAACTCTGGTGGCATGTGTCGATTGACCACTACGTACCGGACCACGGGATGGGTCGGCAACAGTAGTTACGACGGACGATACCGTAACAACACTAGCAACTGGAGTCGACGATGCGACACAAACGGTCGGATTGGTCGGAACTGACGTGACAACGATATGGTGAACTTGGGAAACAAAAGGTCTCGTAGTGGGAACAATGTTATTATCCCACATAGAAGAGGAACTCGTAGAGCCCATGGCATCCCTCAGAGATCTATAGTGCGCAGGCACTGTAATATCAAGAGGTGTAACAGTGTAGGGCGTAGATATGACCGGGGATGTGGCCGGGATAGGAGTCTCAATACTCGACATAACGGGTGTTCCACTCGATACAAGAGATGTGTCTTCCATGTCGGAAGAAGCCATTGGGGACGAAACATCAATAGGAGTAGAGGGAAAATCCTCTTCGGAAGGCTCCCAAACAGGGTTCCAAAACAAGTCGTAAAGCTCATCCTCTGGAGCACGAGAGTTCAATGGTTGGACACTCGGAATAACAGGGAAAGTGTCACCACAAACCGGTGTCTCAGGAGCAGCAGAAGAAGGAGACCCTTGGTCACTCGGGATGGGAGACGGGATCGATGGATCCGCCAGGATGATCGAATCAAACAAAAATCCTAGACAAGCTAATGATAAAAGACCCTACTCAAAACTAGCGCAAACAAGATCTAACAAGGTAAATGTAATCGTGGTTGAAAAAAGTTTTTAAGACATTAGGACACAACTTGACCTTTTTATGTTTTAAGAGTCGAGAAAAGGACAAAAGATGACTCTAGTCGCCTTCGAATATTTAGTGAGCCCGAAGTGAAAAATGCTCAAGTGAGCCTTTTCTTTTAAGGAGTCCGAAAAGGATCAAAAAGTGACTGCTCTGGAGAAACTAGGCAAGGGGTTTACCAGGCAATCCATAAAACTGCATATACACCTTAGCAATCATATGAAATCCAAGGACTTTCCGTACGGCAGTCAATCTTCCTGAATGCTGTGTTCGGTGCGTTACGGGCTGTAAGGTGGCAGATAAGGCTTCTTGTGGATCAAGGATGATAACCTGGTGGAGTCTCCCCATATATACGCAACGGTACGTGGGAGCACAAGTTTTTACTAGACCACAGTTGAGTCACACAAGGACGAATCACCCAACCTTAATGGGAGAACAAAAGTGACTAGGTTTAACGACGCCGGAGCACGTCTCTAGCCTAGACCTCTAGAATGTGAGCGTTATGTTCCAATGCGTTTTTAAGTTCATTCGATTTATTTTAAAGGTGATCTTGAGTTAAGTTTAGGTTTTTAGGTCCTACCGTATGTAATTTCTTAAAAATCCCTAAATGCAATCTATATGCCAAAACATGTCATTCCATTCGATGAATGATAATTACAAAAGAGTTAGAGGGATTTCATGCAAACGAAACGATCACAAACAACGAAGAGTTTCCCTAATGCAGCTAATGCAAACCAATAAAATTTTCTTTAAGATCACTAATTCACTAATCAAAATGAAAAGTCCTAACTTTCATTAACTGTTTCAAAGCAAAAGAGATTTTCTTTTTCAATAATGGCAAAATGCACTAAAGAAATTTTGAGAAATAATACTAAAAAATTCTAACCAATGCACACACGTTCAGTTCCTCAAAACACAATCAAACATCCAAAGAATAAAAAAGATCCCAAAGCGAACAATGAACCGTGTGATTTGGGGTCAAAGTGAGACGGAGCGAAATTCAAGTGAAGACGAAGAAAATCACCTAAATAACGCAACGAAATGATTCACGACTACCAAGTGTAAGGGAGCAAGCGAGAGAGTCGACTGGACAACAAAAAGATCGAAACACCTTAGGAAGGCTCGATTCACAAGGCCACTAGATGCCCTAGGGCTAGAAATGCGAAATTAGTAGAAAAAAAGCAAACACCCAAAGGGTAGCATTCGAAACCAGTCAAATCACACTCCAACACACCAAAGTAGTCTAGTAAAGGTACTCAGGACAAAACCAAAGCTCAAAAAGTTGAGAACCAAGCAAAATTCAAAATTTTATAGGCCTGGCGTGACTGTCAGGTTGCAACTAGCACCTTTCAGGATTGGCGCGGATTGTCAATGTGCAACTTGCGCCAACTAGCGCGACTGTCACGCTATAAACTAGCGCCAGTCAAGTTTGCTATGGAAAAATAAAAAAGAAGAGAGCCAGGGCTAAACTAGCAATACCTAAGTACTCTCAAGAGGAAAAAACAACACAGATATCCAACCCAGAAAGAAAAACAAGCGGGAGAAACCAAGGAAACAATCAAGGAACAAGGCTAGTCCCAAGTCGTTCAATTTGCAAACCAAACCGGAGATGGACTGAAGTAGCGTTGATCTACTTCACTAATGCAAAGCAATAGAGTCTTGAAGGCTATCTGGACAGACTTCAGACTTCGTCTAATAGTTTAAAAATCAAACAACAAGACAAGATAAACAAACAAGGCAAAAGCCAATTCCCCAGCGGAGTCGCCAAACTGTTGTGTAGGTAAATCCCCTCTGTGGACAGAGGCGATCCCACTAGCCTAAACGGGGTCTAGCAACAATCAAACAATGCTAACACGCAGGTTGCTAATTGCAAAGCAAAGTCCAATGATGAGAGCCTACCTCGAATCCAATGCTTATATTCGTAGAAGGGTCGTCGCTTCCATTCTTTCGCTTCAGTTGGTCACAATCCTCACGATCTTCGTGAATAGACACCTGCACATGCAAAGAACAAGACAAATACAGATAAATCCGGGAAATGCAAACTATATGTATCCGTCAGAAGGATACAACTTTCAACATCATAATGAAGACACATGAGTTGGAACCATAATGATGTCGTCTTTTATTATTATAAACAAAGAGATACACCAAGTTCTGACGTTCAATCTCCTTTGGCTGGGTGGATCAGCAACACATGCTTGCAAGCTTGTAGGGTGGGAACAAGCTCTCTCTCCTTGATTACTTGGACTGGTCCCTCCTTAAGGATTTAGCTCATGGTACACAAGACCTCTTGCAAGATGAGCTTAGTAATTCTCAGACTTTGGGGACTTAGATTTGGGAGCTTGAAAAAGTAGAATTACGAACTAGCTTGTCAAAGGGGAAAGAACAAGCTTATATAGAGGTGGGAGGAGTAGATAAGACCATCCACTTGATTCATGGGATTTTCCTTATCATTAGGAAGCTTCCATGAGAGGTGGAGAACTACTTCCCTCCTTGGGAGATATGAAGCCCAACTGAATAAACTCAAATTGGAATTAGTTCATGGATAAGGTGGAAGGAACCTTCGGAAGTTTGATTGTTAAAAACGTTACCCAACTGGGTTGGCGATAGTGCGACTCTGAGAAAGAGCGCCAGCTGGCGCGCCCTCTTTGGCGGATTTACCCCATTGGGGCGAGTAATACACTATGGAAGAGCGCCAATGGAGAAAGGGCTATATTTTTGGGTATTTTACAGAAGGTGTCTTTAGGGCATGTGGAGTACATATTTTAAGGGATACAGTGTAGGTGTTTTCAAGTTACGTCACTTCTCACAGGTCCCGGAATAGGTCCTCCAATGTATGGGATAAGGGGTAACATGGACGGTGACAAAATACTGTGTAACAAAGACGATCCCCCTCATCTGGGTCTTCGGGTTCATTCTTCTAGATCTTGGCAGTGGCAACAGTGGTGCTAGGATCCGCATCAATGATCTACTTCCCTTTGCCACTCCCCTTGTCGGGTTCTGGCTCAAGGTCAGAACATGCATTTGATTCGGAAGCCTTCAACTCGGCCACCAACGACTGCTTGGTCCGACACTCACTTGTGTTATGAGTGGGACTCTTGTGGAGCTCACACCACTTTCCTGTGTTCTTCTTTGGCTTCATGGTGTTGTTATTTTCTTGTGGCTTCAATGGGCTGCCTTAGGTGACCTCGCCTTGGCTTTGTCCTTAGGGCTTTGGATTTGCAGATCCAAAGTCTCATTTCTTTTGTTTGAACTTTTGCTCGATTTTGACAGCGTATCGGTACATCGTGCCAAGTGAGGAGATGTTCAGGAACTCCATCTCTTCCTGGATGTATCTGTGTAGGAAGCCATGGTATTTGAGTACCAAATGCAGCTCAGAGTCCTTGATACCCAACTATGTGCGAAGGGCATGAAAAATGTTGGTGAACTCTGGCACATCTTGGTCTCCTCCCTATCGCAGCGTGATCCACTTGATGTATTTGTCCTCATAGCTTTTGACAGGGTAGTACGGCTCCTTGATGCCATCTCGGAATGAATCCCAAGTGGGTGCAGTTGAAAATAGTGAGCCTGTACTTTCATCCTTCTGCTCGCAGTAGGTTTCCCACCAGTCCTTGATGTGGGGGGCCACTTTGAGAAGAGCGAAAAAAATCTTTTCCTGACTCGAAAATTAATGAACATAAAAATATCCTTCTAGCAGATTTAAACATTTATCTACGACATCTGCGTCTATTTGACCCTCGAATATTGGGATTTCAAAATTAACTCATACCTTAAACGGTGTGCCATTTCCAGAGTAGCTGTTAGAAGTTGATGCATCGCCTCCGGGTAGCCAGTGAAGGATCTGGGCAAAGCTGTCCATCATCGCGTTTCGTTGTCGCTCGAGGGCTTCTTCGAGTAAGATTTTGAAAGGATATCCTACCCCCTCGTCTTTCTTCTCATTCGCCAGGGGATGCCGTTGGGATTTGCGAGGCTGGTCTTGCAAAGGTTCGACCAGTTCAAGCCCTAACTCCTTATATCTCGACCTCGTTGGGGACATGCAAAAAAAAACAAAGAAAAAGCAGACCGCTCTGATACCACTAATCCAGACTTAAACAGGAACGCAACAAAATATAGAGATAACCATATACACAAAGATGCAGTGGAAATAATACTTCACTTCATTAATGGAAAATACTGAAATATGCTCACAAACAGAGTTGGAAATAAACCAGCTAGGGCGATAGTAGCTTATCTCTGAGAAGAGATGTGGCGGCTACATGCCTCTGAACTGTGTTACAATGAGGCTCGAAGGCCTATTTATTATTGAGAAACAATGGAAAATCCTTCACATCCGAAAACCTAACCCTAGAATATGAAACACCAAATTGTGGGCCCTGTTTGGATAAATTGGTACATCAAATTCCCGGGGTCGTAACTTTGGCATACGAACTTCGTTTGACGTGCACGATAGCTAATTAGAAAGATCTATCTGAGAACTACCACTTTGGGAAGGGAAACATCAGTACATGCACCCATGTTGCCCCCAAATTTCCCAAAAAACGTCATTTAGGGCCTCAAAACGGCTTCAGAAGTTCAAGACCCAAAAAACTGCTAAAAATAGTAAATTGTGCTACAATTTAGGAAACTGAAAAGACAGTTGTGGGGGTCCAAATGGGATAGGTGGTGGCCACCAACATGCACCTGGATCAGAGGTGACTGTTGATGTCATTATTCATGACAAGAAGTCTGACTTACAGCAGAAATAGTAGGCAGCGGGCCATTACGACAGGAATTCAGAGGTAGATACCAGAAGATCTGCTGCCAAGAAGATATTAATGACTCAAAAGTGGAGGGAATGGTCGAATTCAAATTCAAGCGTGACTATAAAACCCCTTGGGGTAGCCTCAAAACAACTCTTGGATATTTGAAATTCGAACCAGTATAGAGCAGCAAGCAGCAAGCTACCTTGCCACGCGTGACTAAGTACTTGACCTAATCCAGGATAGAAACAATGTCAGCTGCTAGAACTAGAGTGAGATTTGCGGAGGAGCCCTATCTGACCCGGGAGGAGCCTGGAGAAGCAGTCACTTCCCTAGAGGTTCCAAAGTCTCCATGCACGCCGCGACCCCAGAAAGGCAAGCAGACTATGGGGCCAGTCTGGGTATCACCGTGATTCAGTAAATTGTTAATGGCTGAAAAGGGCAAGGATATAACCACTGAAACCGAGGACGACGAGGAATATTTACAAGCCCTGATCGATCAAATTGAAGCACAGGACAAGGAAGAGGAAAATGTTTCCCAAGTACCATCGGCAACAATGCTACCACCATACATATCCCCGTGGAAAGGGACGACGAAGTTACCGAAGGACCTGGAGGCCACAAAGAACACGCTCCAGACCTCGCTTCTTCCGGATGAAATAAGGTTTGATAGTCTGCTGCTAGGCCAGGTACCGAATATCAAGTTCGAAGATTGGGACCTCGCAGATAGTGAGAAGTTCCCCTAATTAGCCACGGAGAAATTACTGTAGCAGAAGTGGTTACGGGGTGTGTAGAAGGCAGGATTACTTAATCTGAGGTGGATACCCCACTATCACCATGCAACCATCACAATTTTTTTATCTGACAGCTACTATGTCTATTACATGATGGGTATCTCTGGCTAGAGGAATCGATTCCCATCACGGACGATTTAATACACCGAATTTCCGAGCTGCCTACTAAAGGAAATGACCTTGTAGCCATAGTAGGAACGAGTAGTGACGTGGGCCTCACATAAACCATGAAGGCTAAATATAAGTTGGAGAATCGGAAGCACAGGTATGTAATAGCAAGTATCAAAGAGTGAGAGGTGCGTGTTTCCACCCAGTTACTGACCGACAAGCTCATGAGGAAATGTTGCGCAAACGAGGTGCCAACATCTGTCATTACGCTCCCAGAGCAGTGTGCAGAGGGGGTGCAGTTCAACTGGGCGCAGTTTCTCTGCAACGAATTTTTGAAGAATTGTAGGGAAGCTAGGAGTAGGGTAAGACTTTCCACTACGCATGGTTGCCCTTATCGATCCTGCTATTTGCAGTGGAGCTATCGAAGGGCAGCCAGTTTCCCAACATTGAGAAGAACCTACCTGAAGCTGTGAGGTATAACTCACATTGGGCTACAAAAGACACCACGAGGGTTCGTGAGATCAAGGTGTTTTGGATATTTATGGAGGCGAGTATGTGGATAGGGATCGACTGCAGACCTTGGTTATTCCCGATAGTATACAATAGTTTTCAAAGTGTGGTTGAATTCAAGGCAGATATGCATAATCTGTATATCCGGGTGGGCAAGGATCCAACTTGAACATGAGTAAAGCTTCCGATCATTGCAACGGACGATGAAATTTTCGAGGCAATGGTGGCATGGCCTCCGGAGTGGCGCACCCCGGACTTGGCCGAATTAGAAAAGATTGCAGCATAGCAGCGAAAGAAGGAAATCAAGCTGTGCATCACAAAGTTGGCGGAAAGAACGCGCCAGGAACAGAAAGTGGCCACGTAATGGGAGGCAACCGAGGCAACAAAAAAAACCACCACTGTGCTCGACGAAGAGATCATGGAGGATCAGGAAATTTCCACAGAGCAGGACATACATGGGTAAGTAGAGGCACAGGAACGCATGGACTTGATCACAACATCGACCCAACTTAAGAGGCCGCGCATCTAGGAGCAATCACCTGCACGCAAAAAGCCAAAGACAACAAAGACCTTGGAGGGAGATTTCCTTGCCAGAAGTGAACCAATACACGATGTCACTAAGGGTGCTCTAGAGGAGTTGATGAAGGAGCAAACAACTGTCTTGGGGGTGCTCAGAGCACAGTTGCAGGCATTACAAGTGCGACCCCCTGGAGGGATGGTGTCGAACCTTGCGGAAGGTACATTTGCAACTGAGTAGATGGTGTGCTCCCACACAATGAATACTTTAGCGTTACCCACAGGCACCGTCTTAGCAG
The DNA here is from genome assembly GCA_000404065.3 of Pinus taeda. Classification (NCBI taxonomy): domain Eukaryota; kingdom Viridiplantae; phylum Streptophyta; class Pinopsida; order Pinales; family Pinaceae; genus Pinus; species Pinus taeda. Next base: position 22,524 of record APFE030635499.1, read on the forward strand.
AGGAAGAAGGTGACAAAAGAGGTTGGGGGTTGAATTTGGCCACCCTTCCTAAAGATACCCTATACCAGCTGCAGGATGGGGTAACTTCTGAGCTCTGCACAAGGGAAGGCCGCGCCCTCGAGGTCTTAATGGAGCAAAAGGGAAATCTAGAGCAGATCAGTCTATAGCGTGACGACTTGGTTTCACACAACCAAGGATTGGAACAGGCCGTGGCAGAGGTTTGTAGTAGTGTACCAGAACTAGCTGTGCCAACAGAACTCCCAACAACTGAAAAGATTCATCACATGGTGGCAGGATTCTGTAGGGCCCAAGAGGAGGCCGTGAAAGCTCAATTGGAGTTGAAATTTGTTAAATTGGAAACTAGGGCCAAACTCCATGTGGGTCATCTTATTTATGGTAGCTGATATTTTTATTGGATCCCTCTCATCGAGAGGTGTAGAATTGATCTAAGGATCATCCGATTCTGATAAGTATTTATGGAGTTATGAATTTATTTGTATTATAAGACATATTGTCAAGTCGGCCAACATCCTATGTAGGCTCAGAAGCCCAATAGTCGTGTCTATCCATCATCTAAGTTTTAGTATAAATACAAAGGACTTGAAATCATTCGACATACTCATCCTCTTCATGTGCGATATCCTCTCCATGTTTTGGGTTTCTGGAGAAGGAAAAGCACATAGAGAATACGCTAGCCTATGTACAAATGATGCCCTAAATCTAAAATGCAGAAGCAACATGCAACAAGAAGAAGGGTCTATCCATAGCTGCAGTTAAGGGAGATACCATACTCTAAACACAGTGATGAACTACAGCCCTATGCAACCCTAAACGCATGTACTAATACACTGTTAATACGTTGTCCAAACAAGTCATAAAGGGTAGCCGTTGTAATATGAAGGAAGCCGCATTTCAGATAAACCCTAGCTGCAGTTAGGGGAAGGCTCTTATTAACTTTCTAAAGGAGCTCCATTACACAGTCAAGTGATGCCCTAAATATGCTATCCAGAAGCCTTATATGCAAGCAAAGGAAATATATATATATACACTGGTAATAAAGATATTATTATTATATTATATTAATTATTTATATAATATATATATTTATATATATATATATATATATTATATATATAGCTGAAATGCCCAACAATATATGTATGCATAGTAGGAAGACCTTACGCAATTAATAGATGGAGATATTATACTGTAATAGATGAAGACATTATGCAGTTACTAGAGAGATACCTTACGCAGTAAATAGAGACATATATGCACATCATTTAAGGGCTACATACGTAGCAATATATAAATATGCACAACAAGGAGTCCTTCATGCAGAAACGAAGACACTCGCTCCTTACACGCAATGCAGATCTTGAGGACTCCTTCATGATAATTTCAAGAGTGATGAAGGAGCTAAAGATATGCATTACAGTGGGCTATGACAGTCTCTGCATGAAGCAACCGCAGTAAGAGTTGATTGCACCTGAGGTTTAGGTGCAGTCACAACCTCGATACCTGGAGCAGTGAACAAATCACTGTATGATGTCATTGCAGCAAGTCAAAAGTGATAACAGTTATAGAGAAAGTAACACTCTCCTCCTCGGTGGTATTCATATCCATGAATAGGATCATGACAACATATTACTGTGGTGAAAAGGAGCTATGAAATCCTACAGCATGGCGTATGGGCAGCATGATGTATGAGATCATGGGCATCATAATGAGTAGCATGATGATATGAGTATGGGCAACATGATGTATGAGATCATGGGAAGCATAATGAGCAACATGATGATATGAGTATGGGCAGCATGATGTATGAGATCATGGGCAGCATAATGAGCAGCATGATGATATGAGTATGGGTAGCATGATGTACGAGATCATGTGTAGCATAATGAGCAGCATGATGATATGAGCATGGGTAGCATGATGATCATGAGCATGGGTAGCTTGATGATGAATAAGACCATGGAAGATGCAACATGATGAGCAGCATGAAGATGAGAGCATCTCAGTCATCAAGGTTCAACACATGTGATAGTACAACAAGGTGTCACACAGTAATGTGTAGCAAATAGATGAGATGCATCACTATGATAGGTGAACAAGTCACCTTAGAGAATCAGTTGAAGCAATATGTCTTCAACTGATCTCATGTCGATATCAAAAGTCAAAGTGATTGACTTATATTGTAAATGTACTATCTCTCTCACTTTCTCCGCTGAACTTTGAAGAACATAAAAGAAGAATTGATCAAGGGTTTCCCAACATCGGGGTTTGTCCTTGGCTGGCGCCACATCTTGTGTCCTCTTGTCTTGGCTTGTCTTCTGGGATTTATGTTTATGTTCTATCTGCAATTTACTTTAATGCTAATGTGATTGCTAATCTGGAAAGATATTGAACTAAATGTGAAAATTGAAATAAATTGCTCTAAGCATAGAACATACCTAATCTTAACATGGTATTGGAGCTGAGGTGAAGACAATGCCCAAGCAAGAGTGAAAGAGAAATCACCAAAGGAAATTGGGATAGGACGAAAGGATCAATGGGTTCCTCATCCCTCTTCTAATTCACCAAGGGTGAAGTCGAAGCAGAGCATATTATCAGAATGACGCAGCGGAAGTTTTTGATGGCCTACCTAAAGATCACTTCATTGGGAAGTTCAGATCGAAGGGTGGAAGTAAAGGTGGATTCCTTGGTTGCAATAAGTTCGGCCATTATGGGAAGCAGTGTCCAAATGGTAGAAACACATCTCTTGATGAAGATAATAATCATTCTAGGGACATCTTCAATGATCAAAGGAATGATAAGTAGTGCAGGACATCAAGGACACGACTAAATATTTAGAGAAAGCAAGGAACCCCAGGAATGGAAGTCGAAGGTTTTAAAGTGGAACTCATCGATGGAAAGGTACGTGTTTGAAAAAAGAATTTTCAAAGATGTTTTTGAGTTCAGGGTTGTATTAAGTTATAATAAGTCCACTGGGGACCATGTCCATTGACACATAGCACCGGAGGTCTGTGAGTCGGATGGTGACAAGGATGCCTGAATTCAAAAAGAGCATGAAGGTACATGTCTGAGATGTACCGAAGGAAAATCTTACAAGGGGATCATTCCCCTCATGTAGCAGGTCCAGAGGTTTGGAACAACTCATGGAGTTTGAGATTCATAAATGAGAATCTCATGTACATAGGTGGAAGAAAGCCCTCTATGGCTTGAAGCAAAAAACCCCAGGCGTAGTATGGGAGGATTGATAGTTGTTCGATGAAGCTGAGATTCACTAGGAGTGAAACCAATCCAATTTATTACTCGAAGGTTGTCGATGATAGACCTCTCATACTAGAACCTGATGCGAACGAACTATTTTTGACAGGTGCAGACCCTCTCATTTGCAGAAGTAAGAGGGAGTTGGATTCCATACATATGTTTTGCAGTTAGCATGGTGAGCTCATATTTGGTTGAGCCTCACTAGATTGGTGCCAAGAATCTTATGAGATATCTTCGGGGCACAATCTCTCATGGATTGAGATACACTGCCAGAAATATGAAAATTGCATGATTATTCGAACGTTGACTAGGCAGGCAGTGTGGAGGATCACTAGAGCACTTTTCAGTGTTGGTTCTCTTTGGATTCTACTTCGATATCATGGATGAGCAAGAAGAAGAAGTTGGTTGTTATAAGTATCACTGAGACTAGATACATAACTACGAGTATGACCTCGTATGAAGTTTCCTGGTTGTGGAAACTCTTCAGTGAGTACACATGATGAATACCACCGTGATTCTCTGTGACAACCAGAGGTGGGATTCGATTATTGAGGAATCCTGTGTTCAATTATTTCTCCAGTAAATAGACATCAGATACTTCCTTATCTAGGATATGGTAAGTCGATGACCAAGGAGGCTCCATCACACTGAGATAATGTACAGGTCACTACACTTTGTCATAGCCTCGAGGAAAGATCAAATTTGTGATTTTCCCGAATGACTTGGAGTCGTCGAGAGTTCCTTGTAAAAGGGTCTTGCATGTTGCATACATTGAGCTCTGGGAGCTTTGGGGGCTTGTGGTTCTTATTGGAGCAACATATGACCACAAGGTGACTCACCCTCCCCTGGTGGTGCGCACTAGGACAAGATGATTCGCCTCTTATGGGACAGGATGATTCGCTCTCCTGTGGATAGGATGATTCTCTCTCCTGTGAACAAGGTGATTTCGCTCTCTTGTGAGACAAGATGATTCGCTCTCTTGTGTATGAGATGATTTTCTCTCTTGTGGGACAAGATGATTCACTCTCTTGTGGGACAGGATGATTCACTTTCCTGTGTAGCAGGATGATTAGTTCTCCTGTGAGGTCTAGATGATGTGTTCTCCATGACAATTATGTAGCAGGATGATTAGTTCTCCTATGAGGTCTGGATGATGTGTTCTCCATGAAGATTGTGTAGCAGGATGATTAGTTCTCTTGTGAGGACAAGATTGATTAATTCTCCTGTCAAGGCATCCTACTCATGCAGTCTGAGACTCATGGGAAGTACCTCTCATCTGATCAATGAGCAGGGAAATGAGGATAGGGACCATAATAGTACTGATGGACGCATCGTTGTATCTACCATACTCCCTATGTTAGGATGACCTTCATTGATCTGGGATAAATGATACTGGTCTGGGACTAGTGGTAGGAGTTGTACCCACTATGACACTGACTTTAGGTCAGTAGAGGATTGGTCTGGGACCAGTGGTACATACTTTGAGACTGACTTTGATTCAGTAGAGTACTGGTCCGGGACTAGTGGTAGGAGTTATACCTACTATGACACTGACTTTGGGTCAGTCGAGGACTGGTCTGGGACTAGTGGTACACACTCTGAGACTGAATTCAGGTCAGTGGAGAATGGTATGAAACATTCTCGATCAATTCTTCTTCTTCATGGTTCAGCAGAGCTAAGCAGAGTAGAGCAGAACCAGCAGAGCTAGCAGAACTGAGCTGAACAAAGCTGAGCAAGAGCAGTGTAGGGCACTGATGGAAGAGATAGTACAATCAGACATATGGATTAAAGGATGGAGTTCTCCCTAGTTGAGAGGGAGTGTTAAATTGGAAAATAGGGCCAAAATCCATGTGGGTAATCTTATTTATGGTAGCTGATATTTTTATTGGATCCCTCTCATCGAGAGGTGTAGGATTTATCTAAAGATCATCTGATTCCAATAAGTATTTATGGAGTTATGAATTTATTTGTATTATAAGACATATTGTCAAGTCGGCCAGCATCATATGTAGGCTCAGAAGCCCAATAGTTGTGTCTATCCATCATCTACGTTTTAGTATAAATATAGAGGACTTGAAATCATTTGACATATCATCCTCTTCATGTGTGATCTCCTCTCAATGCCGTGGGTTTTTGGAGAACGAAAAACACATAGAGGATACACTGGCCTATGTACAAATGATGCCCTAGATCTAAAACGCAGAAGAAACACGCACTAGGAAGAAGGGTCTATCAACAACCGCAGTTAAGGGAGATACCATACTCTAAACGCAGTGATGAACTACAACCCTATGCAGCCCTAAAAACAAGTACTAATACGCTGTTAATATGTTTTCCAAATAGGTCATAAAGGGTAGCCGCTGTAATATGAAGGAAGCCGTAGTTCAGATAAACCCTAGCCGCATTACTATGAAGGAAGCCGCAGTTCAGATAAACCTTAGCTGCAGTCAGGGGAAGGCTCCTATTCATTGTCTAAAGGAGCTCCATTACACGGTCAAGTGATTCCCTAAATACGTTGTCCAGAAGCCTTATACGCAGGC
>APFE030635499.1:28601-38760 GCA_000404065.3 Pinus taeda
GTTGGTAATAAAGATATATATATACGCTGAAATGCCCAACAATATATGTGTGCACAGTAGGGAGACCTTACGCAGTTAATAGATGGAGATATTACACAGTAATAGATGGAGATATTGTGCAGTAATAGATGAAGAGATTACACAATTACTAGAGTGAGACTTTACATAGTAAATAGAGATATATGCGCACAACATTCAAGGGATACATACGCAACAATATAATATAAATATGCACAGCAAGGACTCCTTCACGCAGAAACGAAGACACTCACTCCTTACACGCAATGCAAATCTTGAGGACTCCTTCATGATGATTTCAAGAGTGATGAAGGAGCTAAAGATATGCATTACAGTGGGCTATGGAAGTCTCCGCATGAAGCAGCCACAGTAAGAGTTGATTGCGCCTGAGGTTTAGGTGCAGTCACAACCTCGATACATGGAGCAGTGAACAAATCACTATATGATGTCACCGCAACAAGTCAAAAGTGATAACAATTATAGAGAAAGTAACACTCTCCTCCCCGGTGGTATTCATATCCATGAATAGGATCATGACAACATATTCCTGTGGCAAAGAGGAGCTATGAAATCCTACAACATGACGTATGGGCAACATGATGTATGAGATCTTGGGTAGCATAATGAGTAACATAATGATATGAGTATGGGTAGCATGATGTATGAGATCATGGGCAGCATAATGAGAAGCACGATGATATGAGTATGGGCAACATGATGTATGAGATCATGGGCAACATAATGAGCAGGATGATGATATGAGTATGGGCAGCATGATGTATGATATCATGGGCAGCATGATGTATGATATCATGGGCAGCATAATGAGCAACATGATGATATGAGCATGGGCAGCTGCATGAGCAACGATGAATAAGACGATGGAAGATATAGCATGATGAGCAGCATGAAGATGAGAGCAGCTCAGTCATCAAGGTTCAACACATGTGACAGTACAAAAAATTGTCACACGGTAATGTGCAGCAAATAGATGAGATGCAACACTATGATAGGTGAACGAGTTAGCTTAGAGAATTATTTGAAGCAATATGTCTTCAACTGATCTCATGCTGATATCAAAAGTCAAAGTGATTGACTTCTATTGTAAATGTACTATCTCTCTCACTTTCTCTACTGAACTTTGAAGAACATAAAAGAAGAATTGATGAAGGGTTTCCCCACATTGGGGTTTCTCCCTAGCTATCGCCACATATTGTGTCCTCTTGTCTTGGCTTGTCTTCTGTGATTTATGTTTATGTTCTCTCTGCAGTTTACTTTAATGCTGATGTGATTGCTAATCTAGAAAATATATTGAGTTAAATGTGAAAATTGAAATAAATTTCTCTAAGCATAGAACATACATAATCTTAACAAACTTGAAGATCCCGGAGTTAAAGTTGAAAGCATAGCCCCCTACACCACCGGAAGTCAGCGAGCAGTGTCGTCACGCCACTCAAGCAGGGTTGGAAGTGATAGAGCGCGTTCTACAGGATTGCACGGGATTGTTGGATCGGTCCCTTCTTATGCTCACATCATTGCAAGAAGACCCAACGCTACAACAGGTAGAGACAGAAGCACAAGAGTTACAACAAGCTTATGACAATGTCCACGGGACTGCACCAATGGTTGCCCTCACGTAGTGACTAGCCAAAATGAGGGAGGCCCAAGCCCTGAAGGAATAGGTGGATGCCACATGCCAGAAAGAAGTCGGGCTTAAAGCATGCATCCAGTCGTGGCTTGAGGAAGCATTCACGATCACCACTACGATCGAGGGGAAGCTGAATCAGCTGCAGGACACATATGCACTAAGGCAAGAAGGTGCCTTTGACAATGCATCAGAAAGCCACGCACAATTGATACAGCGGACAACAGAAGAATGTGTGGCAGATGTTAGCACAATGTGGACATTACTGAATGGACTCTAAGCGAAGATCACCACACCAACCGAGTGACTCGAGACAAGTCACGATGATTATGTTGGGGGCCTGTTGGGCAGCGGATCCCCCGCATAACGGTTTTGGGACTTAAAGCCCACAATTTTGGGTATTGATATTGTAAAATTTCTGGGAAGTGCGTGGAGCGCAAATTGTAACAAGTCAAGTCAAAGGGTTGTCTGCCCAAAAATAATGTAAAATTGATATAGAATATGTCAACCTACCCATCATTTGCGAACCATTGGAATGTATAAATAGAGCGAGGCTCTAAGGGTAGAGGTAGTTTTTGATTAGGATCTAAAGTGTCATGGGTTTATGAATGCAATATTTGATCTGAGTCTCTAAGTCTGAGTCAGGATTGATAGTGGTTAGAGAAGGCTCTGCATTTGTGTGCGCAAAGGCCCGGTAGAGTCTGTAGCTGTGTGCATGGACCCCTATAGCTAAGTGTGCAGGGCAAAATTGGATTGTACTGAAACAGAAGATTAATAAAGATAAGTGCTTTTGAATTATTGTGCATTTGGTCACAGATATGTATGTTTATTCGCATGTTATGGTTTTATGAATATCTTTAAGATTTATGGTTGCGCATGCTAGTTATAACTATTGAATGCTTAATTAAGACTCTAAGAATTAGATCAGATCTATAATAACCACAATAATAATAAGGAATCTAGGAAGTGCCTCACACAGAGCTGTGCGAGGGTTAGATAGTTGGGAAACATAGCGCGAGGGCGCAGATCTGTTCACGACCCCTCCAGACCTCATCAAGACATCCCTAGGGTGTGAAAAACTGGTTCACCCTCCCATACTACCTCGGGTGAGGCTTCAGTCCGCGCTTTGTGGATTGTTACCGAAAGGGCTGGTAGTGCGGGATTTGTTTGGCTAAAACACTTCCGAACCTGGGTCAGGCTCCAATAAGCCAACACCCCTTAGAATCCTATATATAGAAAGGAAGTCTTTTCATTTGTATCATCCAAGAATTTTTCATTTATGTAATGTAAAGGAGGTTTCCCCCTCAAAGAGGCTTATTTATAAGGCGTTCATCTATATTTTCTATCTTTTTGTGAGCTGGTTTCATAACAATTTCCTTATCTACAGCTGAATTAGAATATGTAGTTGTTGCATCTTGTTGCACACAACTTCTATGGATGATGCAAACATTTCAGGATATACAAATCAAATGTTCTCCATCCATATTCATCCTATGTGATATTACAAGTGCTATTAGCATTTTGAAAAATCATGTTATGCACTCGAAGACCAAGCATATTCCTATTAAGTATCACTTTCTACGAGATCAAGTTCTTGAGAAAAAGGTTAAATTGGAGTATGTTCCCTCCAAAAAACAAGTTCCTGATATATTTACTAAACCCCTTCCTAGAGAAGCATTTGAATATCTCAAACAAAAACTAGGAGTTGTCTCTGCCTCATTTTGTTGTTAATTTAGTATGCTCAGCCTATAGGTGAAAATTCAGAAGGTTGTTGGCGATACGCGGGTTGCATGAGATATATTCACGTATATACGTGAGTTTTTTGCAAACAGTTGCGTATGTTTTTTTCTAATAGAAAAACATCGGGACAACTCAATATCAACTTCTAACATACTTCTGATAGCTATGATTTGATTTCTCTTGGTCTAGTGTTGATGGGTACAATCTGTTGATATGGTGTTGAGATACATTTTTCTCATTGGTATTTATCTGATTGATGAAGATTCTTTGATGAATGATTAGTTGGAAATGAATAGGTAGCACAGGTTCGGGGGGGGATTAGCCTTCCATAATATAATGCATTGTTGGCATTTTGGTTGCTGAATTATGCTACTTTTCTAATCTTTTGGTGTTTGTTATAAATATCATGGATATCATTTGATGTAAAGGTCATGTAAAGACCTATGATGTAATAATTATCATATTCAGTCATGTATGGACTTTTAATATCATGTCAAATATGTAATCCCACTTGGTTGGGTGGTAGTGTCAAATATGTATCGCCACTTGGTTGGGTGATTGATGTAAGTATGGATCCTTGGTGATAAGAAGGTCATTAGTAGTTGATTCGTAGATTCATCTACCTCATTTTACAACCGTCAAAGATTTCGACATGTGATCAGGGGGAGCATGATAAGAGAATTAAGCATGTGCTTAGGGGGAGCATGGTCAGTATTCATATTCAATAGTTTAGATATGGAAGTCTTCATTTAACATTGGTCAGCTATTTACCCTTGATGTCAAAGGGAGAGAGTAGCTTGGTGTTTGGAGAGTAGATTGATTTTTTGAAAATCTTGGTTCTTGGCTTGATGTTATTTACAGGTTGTGGTGACCAAACACCAAATGGTTGCCATCAAGTCTAAAGGGGGAGATTGTTGATGCATGTGTTGTCCTTGATGACAACTCACTTGTAACAGAACAATTATATGGTAACTAGATGAATCCACAGGTCATTTTAGAGGTGACAGAATGATGGAACATAATCCCAGAATGATAAAGGTATAAACATGATGTGTTTATAGATGTGACAGAATGCATGACAGTTCAGAGGAATGATAAAGTTGGAAGTTCAAGAACTATATGCGGGTTTTGTTAAGCCAAGTCATGTATGCACGTGAGTTTAGTGAAGAAAAGTAGCGTATGGTTTTTTCACCATCGTATTCTAAATACCAGGGGTTCTTACCATGGTATTGGCCCATAGTAATGAGCACGACAATGGATATTGATCCCGTCAAAGATTACTACCAACACTTGTGTAGTTTTGACCCATGGTGTTGGATAAGGGCTAAATTATAAAGAAGTGAAGATCAAAGTGCTAAGTGTGAAAGTGAAAGGATTTTTTTATGAATAATTCAATCTGAAGTATATTTGCATTGTAAGGGCCATAATTGTCACATTGATTTGAAATAATTATGCATAGATGAATACAATGATGGATCAAGATCATGAGGCCTGAAATGAATTTTCATTGTATGATCTGGTCATGGATTGAATAGATCTAAGTACTGACACATGTTTTTATCTCTGTTTATTATGATTTAGGTCTTTCTAAAGTTAAAAAGAGCTGCACAATTTTGGGTCGAAATTTGTAGATCTATATGATGGTTGGCCTTAGGAAAAGCGCGTATACATGCGGGTTCACTTTTGCAAAGTCAAGCATATAAAGTAAGGGGTTTCTATTCATAAATGAGTGATCAACCTGATCAGTGCTTTTGTTTCTCTGATGTCCTCATGTTGATATGGGTTGAGTGATAATGTCTTAAGTAGATCTTATTGAATGATGAAGTTAACTTTGGTTATTAATTGATTGAAGAATGTTAAGATAACTATTTTATTGTGATTGGATATCAGAGACAACTTTGTGATTGATTCAGAGTGTTGTAGTAGATCTGAGTATGATTCAATGTTCTTTTCAGAAATTGTAGTGGTCAAGTTTTTATTTTTCAGTATATTAATATCTATACGTGGGTTTCTCTCTAGAAAAGTGCATATGCACATGGGTTTCCTTAAGTGAAGTAGCATATACATTTTGGCAAATGAATGATCAGGGCTACAATTGATTATGTGTTTATGCAACATTATGAGTTCAATCCTGTGTATTGGATATAGTGATTTGACTATTCCATTTGATTGGTTAAGTTTTGATTATGTATCAGTTGTTTGGGTAATAGTGATTGGTTGACTTTGTGTGTCAAAGATTGATGATTTTATTATAGTGATGATTGAGCATAAGTGTTGATATTGGATATAGTCTAAAAATTGGATGAAACGTGGTCCATAGATGTTGCTGAGGGGTGGAGCCTTCAGTGAGGAATTCAAAGCTTCTTGCCAGTAGTATTTGGTGATCAGATCAGGGGGTTGGAGCTCCCTTCTAGTAGGAGCTGGAGAATGAGTGAAGGTTGTAGCATTCAGCAGGTGGGTGCCTGCATATTGGTATGAGTCTGCACTAGTACAAGAATGTAAGAAGTTTTTGATATTAATATTTTTTGAAGACTGAGATGACAATAATGATGGTTTTCTCCCACATTGGGTTTTCACCTTAAATCCTAGTGTTCATGTGTGTTTACTTATGTGTGATACTTTATTCTATTCCTACTGCACCTATTTACTACTTATCAAATACCTAATAAATCTCTTACATTCTGGTTCAAAGTTTAATAGATAAAGAATTAGTTGTTTTACAAGTTTACTGGGCATGCAATAATTTATTTTGCAGCAGACATGTATATACGCTAGTTGGGTTAAGTCAAGTCACTTATATATTTTAGAAACGAAAATTATTATTAAGATCTTTTAAAATACTGATTCACCCCCCCTCTCAGTATTTTTTCCAACACGAGTCCCTACCACCACCTTTAACAATGAGTTATTCACCTAGTAGTTGTGATTGATCATCACAATCAAGGAATACCCATAGGTTGGCCTAGATTTCAAAGAAGATCCATAAATACCACTACATCTTGATGTTGCATGGTTTGACATAGGTACCATATTTTGACTTCAATGTTTTTCAATTTTTATGATTTTTTCATTTTATAAAACTAGAGAGGAATTTTTTGTTTTATGTGAACCATTAATTGAAAAAATATTTTGACGTGTAGAGATTGGAATTATGAGGCCAAAGGGATACCCTTACCACAAGCACCGTGATAGACGACAAGAGAAACCTGATTGAGAGATAGAGATTATTCTACATTTTGTTCAACAAAACTTGGAGGGTTTGACTTGCTAGACTTTAATGAGATGCATAGAGGAACTTTTAGAGTGACACCAGAGGTAGGTGGTTGGAGTACCATGAACTGGTTTATTTTTTTGAGTAGCCGCTACTATAGTGTGTTACCATGAGACTAATGATGTGGATAGGTCCTCGATGTGATTACTTCAATATTGTATTTTTGTAACAACCCTGGTAAAAATCCATGTAATAAAGTTAATAAAGGCAAAAAACAAGACCAAGGTCACGGGACATGTATTCCAGGTTGAATGGTGGGCCAAACATCCTAGTGGGATGTTCATTTGGTTTATTATGGCTAAGGAAATTGGCAAAGACAATGGCAAAGAGGCATTGGTTGACATTTTATATATAAAATAAAGGAAAATAAGAGAAAATGAAGGTGAAAGGTCACAGGTTTGCATGAGAGGAAAAATGAAGGAAAATGAGGAAAATAGAGGCCTCAATGAGAAAAAAAACATATGAGGATCACTTCATGGCTTTTGTCAATGTTAGCTTTTGTCAGTTCACTTATGGCTCTCTCTTTCATTCTCTCATTATTTCATACTCTTAGACACTTAGAGTATTCTTGGAGCACTTTTGCATATATTGGATTTGGAGAAAGAAAGCAAAGAAAAGCTGGAAAGTGAAAGGGGACAACGAGATCAACAACTACAGCTAGATTGCTTTGCAAGTATTGAATTGCATGTATATTTTCCTTACTAGTTTTGTCATGCATGGCACATGCATATGGTTGTTTGGTTATGATCAGTCATTGGCATGTTGCCCAAATTGACAATGGTTTTGCTTAGCCTTTCAATTTTATATTTTATATTTTTTTATATTTATTTTATTTTATTTATTTTATTTATTTATTTTTTTTATTTATTTATTATTATTTATTATTTATTATTATTAGTTATTATTTATTTTTTTTGATTGGTGCGAATGTTCCTTATGGTTGTGGGTTTAGTTATTAGTTCTTGGAGCCTTCTTTGGACAAACGCTTTGGAAGCCCTGTAACAACTTGGTTTGAGTTACTAGTCTTGGGAGCCTTGGTTGGACAAATACTATGGAACCCTTGGTGGGTTGAGTTATTAGTCCTGGAAGCCCTTGTTGGACAAATGCTCTGGAGACCGACATCAGTTATGGGTTGAGTTACTAGTCCTAGAATCCTTGGTTGGAAAAAATGCTCTAGAGCCCTAGACAACTTGGGTGGAGACTAATCTAGTGATGGTTAGTGATGTTCAATCGTGAATTGGAATCACTGGTTGAGGGTTGATGTGGTTTGGCTTCTAGAATCCCTAGTTTGGTGTTCTTGGTTTATTCCATGAGATCCCACATTCATGCTTGGAATATGGAATGGGGGTGATTGGCTGAAGGGGAGATTTGGTTTAGCCTAATCTCTGGTTAGGTGGTACGTTGAAGGCCCTAACTTGGTTAGATTTGCATATGTTAATATAAGATCATTTTCCTTTGGTATTTCATGAGTGGATGTGTTTTTTATTATGTCGATTTGATGGTGGCTTCATCATTGATATTTCTTTGGTTATTTGTTGGCTATAAACATCTTTTATGATAGACTTGAGTTATGGATCTCATCATGTTTTCATTAGTAGATTAAATGTTAATGAATGCATGACCTAATATATGATCCTGCATTTATTATGAGCAGGCATCAGTCCTTGTTGAAAATTCTCAGATAAGTATGAGACCCATATGTTTAGATGTGTATTTACGACCTGTACATTACATGTTTATGATATGTTTGACGAAATGCTTGCCATGGATGGTAGGGGTCAGGTCAAGTCCTTGTTCAAGTGTTTGAATTAGTAGCCTTATTTCATTGTTATTTACCATTTCTAGAAGTTTATTCCGGGAAGAGGCCTGAGTCCTAGCCCTGAAAAAGTGGTTCAAAATTTAGGGTCAATTGCATAGAACTTCTTGAAAAAGGTTGTAGTCACATGGAAGGCTTGTCATGGGAGCGATTGGGGGTCTAGTTCAACATAACATCAAGTTGCTTAGACACCTAGAGGGGTTGGTTGGTCCTAAAGGTTCTGTAGCTTCTGAGGAAGGTTAGATTGGTCTAGTCTTGTCGATTCCACTTCCTTAACTATACATGGGAAGTTGTATCATATCATAGTAACTATTCGTCACATATTTACCCCAGTTGAATGGTTATCTTGGGTAAGTGTGGGAGGAGGGTGTTACAGAGTGGTATTAGAGCACGATTCAACCCTTGGCCTAGATGGAAAAATGTGTTTTTCATGCATGCGTGAAGGATGTATATGTGCTTGTTATGTATGCATGGTGGTAGTCATTGTTACAGTTGTGTTGACATGTAGAAGTTGATTATGTTGTTGTTGGGATGCATTTGTCATGAATACATGCCAGTTGTTTATGCATGTTAGTGTCTATATGTTGTTATGCATGTGTTTTCATGGTTATAGTTATGCATGTATAGTAGGCCAGAGATGCATTGTGAGGTAATTGTATGTATTTTGTGTCATGATCATGATGTTGTTGGTTTTTATGGTGCTAATGTGTTGGATGAGATAGAGTAGGAGATGAAAATCATTAAAGCGAGGTTGCAAAACTGGACCTTGGGGTAAGAGAAGATCGTCATATAGGTTTGTATGGTGGGTATGCAAGTATGTTGTTTAATGGTTGTTATAAGCATTAGGGTGATGTACATGTATGTGTTGATTTTTTAGTAGCTTGGGAGGTACTCCAAGCCCTAGGGTTAAGGGTTTGGAGGGAAAAGCACCACAAGAGTCACTTGTGGGCTTGAAACCCATGGTTGGGGTTTTACACCCAACGATATTTTGGCCAAAACCATGATGAATATGAGCATGGGAAAATTTTAGGTGATAGAGCTTGGTGTGGCGATTCCAACGCTTCAAAGATCACTCAAATTAGAGCTCTAGAAACGAAGATATGAATTTTTGAAGTTAATTGTTGGGTTGGCACCATATGAGTTAAGCTCAGCTTAATTTTAGTAATCCTCCTTGACAGTTAGGCAACCCATGGAGGACGTTGCAAGAAACCCTCTTTATGTGTATAATAAGAGGCGAGTGGAGGTCATTTATTCCATCCAAATGTGCAATACAAGAGCTCGTTGAAGGTGAAGAAGAACTCAGTCAAGGTGTTGGGTTGTGTTATATTCTTTCTACGACTAGCCCACGTAGTTAACTAGGAGGTTAAAAGGGGGGCGGAGCCCCCCCTTCGTTGCTCCAATTGCATAGTAGGGGGAGTCATAAGGGGTTTAAGGGGTGCAGGTAACCCCACTCTATGGGGTCCGGGCAACGCCCCAGAAAATTTTGGTTTTGGACCCTACGTTAGGTTGGGTGAACCTACCTATGGTTTTGTGCATGATTTTCGCACATGGTTTTGGATGCGATGGTTTTCGGTCCATGGTTTTGGACGCAATGGTTTTCGGTCCATGGTTTTGGATGCGATGGTTTTCAGTCCATGGTTTTGGACACGATGGTTTTCGGTCCATGGTA
>APFE030635499.1:41895-54810 GCA_000404065.3 Pinus taeda
CTCTGGATGAAGATCAGGATGTCGTCCAAGTATACCACTACAAATGAGTTGGTGAATGGCCACAAGATGTCATCCATCAGCCTCATGAAGGTTGCAGGAGCATTCGTCAACCCGAAAGGCATAACTAGCCACTCGAAAAGGCCCTCCTTGGCTTTTAAGGTAGACCTCCACATATCGAAGGGTTCGATTGGTACCTGGTGATATCCAAACTTCAAGTCGATCATTCTGAAATACTCCTCCATCACCTTGTCCATCTATTGTTGTCATTCGGAGGGGTCCCATCTAGAGGTCGTCGCCATTGTCTTATTCTTTCCCTAAGGGCGTATCATCAGGAAAACAAATTTCCCGGTTTTGGAAATGAGCTTACGGCATTATTTTGCAATAACCAAAGAGATGTGTGGTAGGCGATGCTACCTCCAGTATCTTGTACAACTTATTTCCCAAGGTAACAATAACAGCGTGAGGCCTTGACTTGTACACAACATGTCGCTTACACAAGTATGGTTGGTCTAATAATACATCACAAATGTCAATAGAATAAATGTCACATAATACCTCATATGTGAAGGGCTTGGTGTTGTATGGAAGGTGACATTGCTGGCTAACATGAAGATCCCGTCCTTGGTGAAGCCACCTAATGGTGTATGCGTGTCGGTGTGTTGTGGTTGGTAAACCCAACCGCTTCATGACCTCTATTGAAATGAGTTTCTTTTGGATCCTGCTATCGAAAATGTACTGTAGCGGGGAAACCTTTACCCACATCTAGGAGTGGAAGAGGCGCTCCTCCTCCTCTGGATCTTCAGGTTCCTCCTTCTAGATCTTCATGGTGGAAACAATGGCATTAGGCTCTACATCGATAATATTCTTCCCTTTG
Organism: Pinus taeda; assembly: GCA_000404065.3. Lineage (NCBI taxonomy): Eukaryota > Viridiplantae > Streptophyta > Pinopsida > Pinales > Pinaceae > Pinus > Pinus taeda. The sequence goes on from APFE030635499.1 coordinate 42,770, forward strand.
TCATTCCCCTTGTCAGGTTCTGACTAAGAGCCGAAACATGCATCTGATTCAGAAGCCTTCAGCTCGGCCACTAGTGACTTCCTAGCCTGACACTTACTTGTGTTGTGAGTGGAGCTCTTATGGAACTCACACCACTTTCTCATGTCCTTCTTCAGCTTCACGGTGCTGCTCTTTGCTTGTGGCTTTGGCGGGTTGTCATGGGCCGCCCCGCCTCGGCTTTGTCCTTTGTGATGCATTTGGGGGCACATTTCCCTTACTTCTAATTCATAGATCGAAAGTCTCGGTTTTTCTGTTTAAGCTTCTACTCAATATTGACAACGTATCAATACGTCGTGTCGAGCAAGGAGATGTCCAGAAACTCCATCCTGTCTTGGATGTACTTGTGTAGGCAGTTGCAGTACTTGAGTACCAAATGTTTCTCAGAATCTTTGATACCTAAATTTGTGCGAAGTGTATGAAAAAAATTGGTAAACTCTGGCACGACTTGGTCCCTTGCCTACTACAGTGTGGTCCACTTTATGTATTTATCCTCATAGATCCTGATAGGGTAGTACTGCTCTTTGATGGCATCCTGGAATGAATTCCAAGTGGGTGCGGCTGAAAAGAGTGAGGGCACAATTTCATCCTTCTGCTCATAGTAGGTTTCCCACCAGTCCTTGACGTGGGGAGCAGCTTTGAAAAGAGAGAAAGTAATATTTTCCTGGCTAGAAAAATCATGAACAAAAAAATATCCTTCTGGCAGATTTAATCATTTATTTATGGCGTCTGCATCTATTTGGGCCTCAAATATGGGAATGTCAAAGTTTACGTGCACCTTAAAAGGAGTGGCGTCTACATCTATGTAGCCCTCAAATACGGGAATGTCAAAGTTTACTTGTACCTTAAAAGGAGTGGCGCCTCCAGAGTGGCTGTGCTACCGGTGGGCAATCGTTGAAGGATCTGAGCAAAGTTATCCATCATCGCGTTCCTTTATTTCTCGAGGGCCTCCTCGAGCAATATTTTGATAGAATATCCTACTCCCTCATATTTCTTTTCTTCCTCCATGGGTGGTCATTGAGGTTTGCGAGGTTTTTCTTGCAAAGGCTCAACCAGATCAAGACCTAACTCCTTATACCCCAACCTCATTGGGGACATGCAAAGAAAATAGAGAAAGAATTGACCACTCTAATACCACTGATCCATATTTAAATAGGAACGCAACAAATTACGGATATAACCATAAATACAAAGATGCAGCAAAAATAACACTTCATTTCATTCATATCAAATACTAAAATATGCTTACAAATAGAATGGAAATAATACTAGCTCGGGTGATGGTAGCTTATCTCTGAGAAGAGATGTGGTGGCTACGTGCCTCTGAACTATGTTACAATGAGACTTGAAGGCCTATTTATTATTTAGAAACAATGGAAAACCCTAAACATCCAAAAAACTAACCCTAGGAGATGAAACGCCAAACTATGGAACTCGTTGGTGTAAGTTCGTACATCATCTTCCTGGGGTCGTAACTTTGGCATACGATCTCCATTTGATGCACATGGTACCTCGTTAGAAATATCTATCCGAGGATTACAACTAAACAAAAAATACCAAGTTGAAAAATTATATTCACTGCTCGGTGGTTTTCCCAAAAAAATGTTGTTTAGGGCCTTCAAAAGTTCAGGACATGAAAAATTGCCAAAAATAGTAAGTTGTGCTACAATTAAGGAAACTAAAAAATTGAAAGAAAAAATGGTGGGGTCCAAGTGGAATAGGCAGGTGGCCACCAATATCCACCTAGATCAGTCTTCCTCTAAACTAAAATGCATGAGTTATTTATGAATGAATGTCCCATTAACTGGTGTGGCAGTGAAGATGCACTGGTACACATCCCCACTACTAGACCTCCTACTAGTTCCTACAACAGTTAGGACTAGTTTAATTGACTATAACTCAGTTAGACTGGGTTAATTAATTACAACTCAAAAGAACTTAACTTAAGCCCCTAAAATTTAGGGATCACTCTACATGACTCTCTATATACTTCCAACTCGAATTTACTAAGCCAACTAATTCAAATTAACATAGTTAACTATTACAAGTTTCTATAAGAATATATTTTCGATTTAATTCAAGGACAAATTAAATTAGGATTTCTTGTTTCTATTTTTAACACTCCCTCTCAACAAGAAAGGGATTATCTTCTACCCCGATCATGCCTCTGTGAAACTCGAATTTTCATCTTGACAAAGCCTTTGTCAAAATATCTGCATCCTTCTCCTTTGTGGGAACGTACTCAAACAACATATTTCTCCTATGCACACAATCTCAAAGATGATAATATAAAATATCAATATGCTTGGCCAATCATGAAAAACTAGATTCTCAGAGAGCATGATATAACTCTGGTTGTCATAGTAAATCACAGTTGGATCCATATATTAACCAAACAAACCAAAAGAGTCTTCCTCATCTAGATAGCCTCACAAGTTGCTTGACTAGCAACCATGTACTCTACTTCTACTGAACTAAGTGCAACTAATCTCTGTTTCCTGTTGTACCAAGAAACAATTGTTGACCTAATATTGAAGATCCCACCTGATGTGATCTTCCTTTCGGATGGAATCCTTGCCTAATTTGCATCAGTGAAGGCTTGAAGCTTCACTCCCTCTATCTTTCTATACCAAAGACCATACTAAGTAGTGCCTCTGAGGTATCTCAACACATGTTTGGTTGCCTTCCAATAGAGCTTGGTCAGCTTAACCATTGCTTGACTAAGTTGGTTAACTGCATAACACATGTTCGGTCGTGTGTTCACCAAGTACATGAGTGAACCCAAAAGCTTCCTATAAATAGTAGCCTCCACTACTACAATGGAAGTAGAATCCTCCTTCCTCCAGTTACCTACTATAGGAGTTTCCATGTGTTTATTACTCTCCATGTGGAACTTCTTGAGTGTTAGAAAATTATATATTACATAGAAACAAAACAGATAAAATATATTTCATAAATACAAACACATAAAACAGGAGATACACAGATATACCTGGTTCACCCAATTTGGGCTACGTCCACAGAGAAACAACCAGTCTTTCCTTTTATATTATCCAACAAACTGAAGAGATACAACCTATAGCAGATTTGTTGTAATTCCCTCTTCGCTCTCACACAATCTCATCTTTCGTTCTCACTCAGAATACATATCTACATAGACACAATACAATTCCCTCATATATAGCAAGGGGTTGCCTTCTAGGGCAAAAAACCATAAATTAAACATAACTTCTACGATCATATCTCTGCCTAATGAACGACCTAGATTGAATATGAAATTACAACATTTTACAAGGAAATTTTACATCTATTTTTAGCTTCGGGGGCACTACCCTCGATCCCCCGCCAAGGGGGGTGGGCTCCCAAAGATTGTTGTTGCCACATTATGAATTGGGGTCCAATGCGGTGATACCTCTGAATAAACAAGATAATCAGGCTCCACACCCAACCATCTCCCACTTGGAGACTAATTATAACAACTCCACTACTGCTTCATTTGCTCGACAATGACTCCACTTTGGACTTGGTTGTTTCTCATCCTCTTCATCATACTTGAAGACCAATTGAAACTGAGCAGAATCTTAGTTTCTCCCTGGTTACAACTTTTGTTAACATATCTGCAGTATTCTAGCTAGTGTGTATCTTTTCCAGCTTCAAATCTCCATCTTCCAACATTGACCGTATGAAATGGTATTTGAGTTGTACATGTTTAGTCTTGGAATGAAATGCAGAGTTCTTTGCAAGATGTATGACACTCTGGTTGTCATTGTATAACCTGCCCAACTCCTACTTCTTACCCTCTTCATCCAGAAACCTTTGTAGCCAAATCATTTCTTTACTAGCCTTTGTAGCAGCAGCATACTCTGCTTCCGTTGTTGAGAGTGCAACAACACTTTGTAGTTTTGAAACCCAACTGAAAGATGTTCCACCTATAGTAAACACATACCCTGTGGTGCTCTTCCTGCTATCTCTATCACCCACCATATCTTCATCAACATATCCCTATAGAGTAACGTCTAAACCACCAAAGCATAATGCTTGATTTGTGGTACCTCTCAAATACCTGAGAATCCACTTCACTGCCATCCAATGTTCTTTTCCTAGATTGTTCATGTACCTGCTTACAACTCCCACTGCATGTGCAATATCAAGCCTTGTGCAGACCATTACATACATTAAGCTTCCAATCATTTATGCATATGGAACTTTAAACATATAATCCATTTCTTCCTGAGTCTTGGGACACATTTCCTTACTTAGTTTGAAATGGCTAGCCAAAGGTATACTAACTGGTTTTGCATTCTACGTATTAAACCTTTTCAACACCTTTTATATGTACTCACTTTGAGACAATGTTAGTTTGTGATTCTTCCTATCTCTAGTTATTCTCATACCAAGGATTTGTTTTGCAGCACCCAAATCCTTCATTGCAAATGAGTTTGCCAATTTTCTTTTGAGCACATTTATTCCCTGCATGTTAGAACTTGCAACAAGCATGTCATCTACATATAATAACAATATAATATAGCTGCCGTCGTTTTTCCTTTTGAGATAAACACAATGATTAGAGAGACATCTAGTATAACCTTGTTCAGACATAAACCTGTCAAATTTTATATACCACTGCCTTGGAGCCTGTTTTAAACCATACAAGCTCTTATTCAACCTGCACACTAGTTTGTGGTTGATGCATATATATATCTTCCTCCAAATCACCATGGAGAAAGGTTGTATTTACATCTAACTGCTCAAGATGCAAATCTTCAGTTGCTACTAGACTTAAAATAGTTCTGATTGAAGTCATTTTAACAACAGGGGAAAATATCTCATCAAAGTCTATACCCTTTTTCTGTGAAAACCTCTTCACCACAGGTCTAGCTTCATACCTTTTTCTACCTCCATCTTCTTCCTTCAACCTGTAAACACATTTATTTTGCAATGTTGTTTTACCTGCAGGCAACTTGACTAAGTCCCAAGTCTGGTTATGTGCTAAGGAGTCCATATCTTCTTTCATGGCCTGCTCCCACTTCTTCCTAGTTTCTGCTTGCAATGCTTCTTCATAACATTCTGGTTCACCAGAAACAGTCAACAATACATAATATAATGAAGGAGAGTATCGTTTATGGGGTCTACCTATCCTGGTATATCTTCTAACACAACTTTCAGGTGTTTGAGGTGCTTGTTGCTATTGTGGTTGTTGATCATTATGATTTTTAGGAATCATCACTTTTTCTGTGATCTCCTCAAGCATTGTGTATTCTTTGTTTTCTTTTCCCTGCGTTGGCTTATATGGGCCTAACCTAGGTTCAGAAGAGTTATTTAGCCAAACAAATCTTGCAGCTACCAGCCCTTTCGACAACAGCCCGTGGAGCACAGACTAAGGTCTCACTCGAGGTAGCAAGGGAGGGTGCTGGAACCAGATTTCCGCACTCTAGGGATGTCTTGGTGTGGTCTAGAGGTTTCGCACACTGCTTTACAGCTCCATGCTGCTTGGTATTCGCACAGATACAACTTGATTATATATTTCTTATTAGTGCGCTATTTTATTGGAGGATGTGGTTACAAATTAACAGGGTCTTTAAGAAAACATTTAACCAACACAACTAATTTGTGCATTAAAATGAACCCAGATTTACATTCATTCAAACCATAAGCATATTAAATTAAACAGATATTATGACAGCTCAGAAGAAAAGTAGAATTCTAGAAGAAACTTATCTTTATTTCCACTTTATCCTTAATACATCCAAATCCGCCCTGCGCACTCAGCTACAGGGGTTCGCGCACACAACTGCAGACTTTCCAAGCCTATGCACACACAGTTGTAGAGCCTCTACGTACTACCCCAACCCTCGACTCGAACTTACAGACACTTTCAAACTATCTTCTTCAAAAACCCATTACATCTCATATTCCAGAATGACTATCCAAACTCTGCTCTCTCTACCCATAGAGCCTCGCTCTATTTATACCCTTCCTTGACCCGCGATCCTTGTGCGGGCCGACTCTATTTACATTTCTTTACATTATTTTTTGGCGAACTACCCTTTGACTCGACCTATTATAATTCACGCTCTGTGCTTTCAGCAGAGTCTTTACCATAATTTTGCCCACAATGTCTGGCTTCGCGCCCCCTAACCGTTGTGTGGGGTTTCCGCTATGCAACATTCCCCCAACACAATCATCGTGACTCATCCTGAGTCACTTAGTTGATGCATCTATCTTCTCACAGAGGTCGGTTAACAACTTCTGCATAGCGCGTGTTTCCTCAACAAATTCTGCAGCAATTCGTTGTACCTATTCTACCCGAGTCACTAATGCATCCGTGTCAGTTGGATTTGTCTGCAAGGAATCGCATACTGCCTGCATCTGTGCTAACTTACTCTCAGTCGTGGTAGAGATGGCAAACGCTTCATCTAGCCAAGGCTGAATGCATTCTTTAAGCTCTGCCCCTTGTTGTCGTGCAACGTCCATTTGTGCTTTGAGAACCTGGGCCTCCCACATTTTGGCCAACCACTGTGTGAGAGCGACCATTTATGCACCTCCGCGAGCTGTGTCATAGGCCTGTTGCAGTGCGCGCGCCTCACCTTCTACACACTGTATGGTGGGGTCCTCTTGGAGAGGTAAGTATACCAATAGACTGATCTAAGAGCCTCGAATATTCACGGACAGTGCACCTCATTGTTCCATGCCTGCTTGAATTTCTGCATGGAGTTGTTCACGATCCGCTAATGGTTGTTGCGCCTGGAGTCTGAGCTCTGCTATTTGTGTAGTAGGCTCCCCCTGTGCTTTTATGGCTGCCTCTTGGGCCGTGTGGGCTCCTGCAGCCAGGTGCTAAACCTTGGTAACAGTTGGAAGGTCCACGGGGATAGCTAATGCCAGAACCATGTTGCATGCTTTTGTCACGGCTTGTTCGACGTCCTGATAATGTTCGACCAAGGTAGCGTGCTAAATATTTACCTACTCTAACTCAAAATTTTGCTCCATTAAAGTGTGAAGGGTGCAACTTTCCCTAGTCTGGAGTTCATTAGTGAGTCTGTCCTATAGTTGGTAGAGTAACCCACCGGGTAGGGCAGCCAAATCTAACTCCCAACTTCGGTCGTCACTGGCACCTTTGACCAAGATAGCATCGGTTGGCAACGGTACAATGTTCAGCATGGGCGCGCGAACCATCTGCTCAGCTGTGGTTATATTGTCAATGAGGTGGAACCTGCCTAGAGAGCACGCCTTTATCACCTCCAATTGCATCCTGATCTCCCCCAACATAATTGTTTGCTCTGTAATTAGAGTGTGCAAGGCAGTGTTAATGGTAGGACTCACTGTGAATTCTTTCTCCAAAGCCTTCGTTATTTTGGACTTTTTCTGGGCAGTTGGTGAGTCCTATGTGCACGACCGCTTGAACTGGTCCGTGTGGCCCTGCATCTCTGTTTCCTGGTCTGACTCCAATACTTATTCTGTTGTGATCTCTTCTGCTGGCAGGTTCTTGGACGCCTCTTGCTGCGAGGCCATCTGTTATTCCTGACGTGCCTTTTCTGCTAGGTGCATGAGCCATTGTTGTCCGTCCTTCTTCTGTTGCTGCGTGGCGAGTTGGTCGAGGACGACTTTATCTGGGGCGCGCCATTCGAGTGGCCATGCTACCAAAATTGCATAAATTGGCTCATCTATTGCCATGAATGAGAGTGTGACCCAGGATTGTTCCAGATCCTTCCGCACTTGGATGTACAAGTGATGCATGTCGGCTTTAAACTCATCTGTGCTCTGGAAATTATTATAGATTGTGGGAGACATTCGTGATCATCAAGCAATCCTTGTTCTTATCTTTCCTTCCGTAGAGGTCCAAAATGCTCGAATTGCAGAAACCCTTTCCGAATCCCTTGTACCGCATAGTGCCATATACCGCACTGCCTTAGGGAGGTCATCTGTAATACTAGGGAACTGGCTATCCTGCGGTAGTTCGCCTATAACCAAGAGGATTGACAAAGGCAACCATGGATAGTGAAATGTCTTACCTTTGTCTTGTGCTTCTTGACAGTTGGTCAGGAACTCGTTGCATAAGAACTATTCCCAATTGAGCTGAACCCCTTCCGCACACTGTCCAGCCAGTGCAACGACAGAAGTAGGTACTTCGTCTATGCGACACTTCCTCATGAGTTTACAAGCGAGGAGCTGGGTAGCCACTCGGACGACTCGATCGTTGATGCTGGCTATGACATATCTGTGCTTACCTTTCTCCAGCTGATATCATGTTTTTGTTGTTTCAGCGAGTCCTACCTCACTGCTAGTTCCTGCGGTGTCAGCGGGATCATTTCCTTTTAACGGTAGGTGCGTTATTTGGTAGATTAGTTCAGCTATGATCGGGATCAGCTCTTCCAACCATAGGAATCCATCATGTACTAGACATAGTAGTTGCTGGATTACAAATCTGGTAATAGTCATGAGGTGGTAGTGAGGGAGCCATCTGAGTTTGAGGATGCCCACCTTCTCCACACCTAGTTGCCATACACATGGCAATAACATGTCTTCAGCCAACTTAGGGAATTTATCACGGTCGGCTAGATCCCAATCTTCAAACTTGAGGCTCGGAACGTGCCCCAACAGCAAGCCTTTGAGCCTTATGTCATCCGGAAGAAGTGGGGCTTAAAACTTAGTCTTCGCAACGTCTAAGTCCTTGGGTAGATTGGTTGACCCTCGCCATGGAGAGAGATATGGAGGTAATGATGGGAGTTGGAATGTATCCACCTCTTCCTCGGCCTGTGCGTCTATCTGGTCAAGAAACTCTTGGAGAGCATTGTCATCCTTGTTGGTTTCAGTGGAAATGGATTTGCGCTTATGGGCTACGGATTGTTTGGTGAACTGTGGTGAGGCTCAGACTATTCCTGTCTTCTGCTTAGTCTTCTTCTTTCGCGGTGTGCGTGGGGATTTCAGAACCCTAGGTGCCCGACTCTCGCCCTCTGGCTCTTTCGAATTCAACTGCATTTCTTTTGCAAATCGTGCTCGGGTTCTGGCCATGGTACTCATGGGCTGTCAGAGAGCCGATTGCTCACTACTCTGCTCTGATGTATAGTGCCAATATGCCTGTGCCATGCCCAGGTCATGAAATAAAGCCAAAATTTTGAACAACTTCCTTCCCTCCTTTTCTAGCTTAGTACTAACATTCCCTTGGCAGATCTTAGTGGATCTGACTCATAACTTGTGCCTTAAAGGTCTGCCACCCGCTCCTTCCTGCCATACCGTAACATCCTTTTCATGAACAGTGGTGCTAACAGTCATATTTTTACTGGTCTGCATGGTAGCACAGTCCATCGGGCACTGCTGTGATCGGGAGGGAAGTGTTTTGCCATACCGGCTTCCTGCAGACTTGTTTATAGTCCCACGTCTTCTTTCAACTACTTGGGGCACTGATACTGTAGCGTTGACCACTTGTCAGGTGTTCGCACCGCTGGTGCATCGTCATAATGTCCCTGCCAGCTCGGGCTACGAGCACCGCTCGATCATTCGGGTTGCCATTTTTCCATTCCGAGGATGTCTGCATAGCCATGATAACGGGGTCATGTTGGGCCGTGAATACGACCACCTTTTTAACACTTATTTCATCCATTTTTACTTTTCTTTTTCATGTTATTAATCACGGTTTATCATATAATTCTATTTTACAATGATTTATGCTCTTATGTAAAAATATTACTTATTCTCCTTTATTTCTAATAAATTGATGATTATGAATTGTTTTATCAATGATAGTTTCAATAAATTAGTTGTAACATTATTCACCATTTTTAACCTTCAAGATAATTTATAGATTGAAGATTTGACCATTAAAAGTGCCAACTTAGAAATTCGCTGGAATACGAAGTGACAGTTTTGCGGTTGAGATTCTAGGCAAATGACAAATAATTTGGAAAATCTGGAACATGGGTTTTGTCTTGAACGGACCCAATTAACTTTAGAAAATAACGGTTTGCCCAAATTCGGCTTGTACTGAGAGAAACACAGGGTTCTTTGAGCACGATTTTCTCAGATTTGTTGTTGCGGCCGTCCTCCAAATCTCAGCTGCAAAGACCAAATATGCCTTGCTCTTATTGAAAGATGGATGGAAATATATCTTCTTATTGATAAATTGGTTGGAAACAATCCAATTTTGTAATGTAAATCATGGTGTACTTATATTTATTGTACTTTCTCTCTGATCTCTCTATTTAAATGAAAACAGAGATGAGAGAGGAAGATGGAAAAATGAGGGAGAACTGATGATTTGAATTATTGATTCAGAAGAAAGGATTCATGATAGGATAGGAATAAGAAGGTATTGTTGTATGTTGTAATCCCCAAGCTTTTTTTGTTGTAATGATTTTACAATTTGATGATTAATGCATGATTGGGGAGTTGTTGTTCATTATGTTCATCTGAAGTAACCCAGCAGCATCCGCTAGCGACTAAGGGCCTAGCCTCTGGTGGAGTACGTTGTTGCTGCTATATATTATCTTTTTGGTTTATGCATGGTTCTCATTATCAAATTTATTTGGTAATCTAGTATGTTCTATTATTTTACATCACGGTTCTTTTATATCTTATTTATGTTTAATTGAGTAATATCGTTCTCTATGACATGAATGCCGTATTGATTCATCTTGACTTGGTAACGCATTGCTGTTCTTTTAATCATTGATATAACATTGTTGATCCTTACATAATGTTATTTATGTTCAATTACAGCGTAACCGTGTTGTAACACTTATTAATTGGTATTACTGAATTCATCTTAGAGATTATATTTCCTTGTGATTGTTGAATCTATTGACGTTGTTGTTCCATTACAAAATACAGTCGTATTCTTTATAACTAAGACTGATAATTGGATTACCAAATCAGATTACTATTAAGGTGTGTCGTGTGTTAAGTTATTATGCATTTGTATTTGGCATTCAAGCGTTGTTCCATATTCTATCATTAATCAGTGTTGTTCTATTTACCGTGTGCTATTAGATTCATCTTTAGAGATAGGGGATTTCCATTTGATTTCTATAGAACACGATTGTTGCATTTATTCTTGTAGACTAAGGTGTTGTTGCTTATTGAATTTAGTGGCTGTTACATTTCTTAGCTGCTATTCCATTTCCTGTTATTCGCATTATCTTTGCCTTGGTGTGAAGAACGATCTGAAACTGTATTGGGCATTGAAATTTGTTGTCTAGTTCCTAGATTGATGATCTATTCCTTGATTATCTTCAGCTACATCAGTTTACAAAGGGATGAGTTACTGTTACTGTACCCTTGACTGATCATTTGCTATAGTTTTCTAAATGCATGATTTAAGTCTTAAAGTGCTTTGCTGTAAGTAGATCTTATTTTGAGCATCCATTTACTCTTGTATTTTGAGCACTGTACTACATCTTTCATAACATTACTCTTTAGTAAATAACTGCCTCAGACTGAGTACACTCTTGAAATAAAAAGTCATCCCTGGGTTGACAATTAATGTGAAGGTAATTAGGAGTTTAAAAGACACCTTTTTATCGCTCGACATTTTGGCGCCGTTGCCGAGGAGAGTGTAGCCATTTTTAAAAGAGTTGTGTGCATCCGATGAGTGCCTATTAGGAAATAATTGGGTATTAAAAACAGAAGGTAAGAACCTACCATGTAAAAGCCCTACTCCCCCGCCCGCTTTTCAATAGAACTGTTAAAGAACTTATAGTAGAAATAGATGTTTGAATTTCACTAATCGATTGACAGGAACATTTGAAGAAGGAGCCTCGAAGAAACACATGAAGAACATCTTATATTATGGTAAGAAATGGCTCACGTTTCTACTTTTGAATTTCCTATCAAAGATTTAGGAGGAGTGACACAAATGCACATAATTCCCCCATATTTACCAAATTTTCATGGTTTAGCAAATGAAGATCTAGATACATTCTTATTTGAGTTCGAAATACTTTGTACAGGATTTGCTTATTGTACTAATGATCAAATATTGAAAGTGTTTCCTCTTACTCTAAAAGGAGCAG
>APFE030635499.1:57211-67563 GCA_000404065.3 Pinus taeda
GGTATTGTTTCATTCAAACTGCAACCCATCATCAACATCAATACAATGAACAACTAATTCATTCTTTGCATGCTTGCATTTTATGCTTATGCATTTTGCCGTTCCTTTTTTGAAGGAACAACATTTGTGTGCACTTTTGTTGTTTATGCTGTTCCTTTTCTAAAGAGACAACATTTTCGTTTTTTTGTTCTTTTTTCAAAAGAACAACACCTTTTGTGTCAATCGTTCCTTTTTCACCGTTCATTTTGTTGTTCCTTTTCCACGGTTCATTTTGTTGTTCTTTTTTCACGGTTCATTTTTTTGTTCTTTTTTCACGGTTCATTTTGCTGTTCCTTTTCCAAAGGAACGACACTTTTCATTTTTGCTGTTCATTTTCCAAAGGAACGACACTTGCGTTTTTGCTATTCCTTTTCCAAAGGAACGACACTTTTCATTTTGGTTGTTCCTTTTCCAAAGGAACGACACTTGCGTTTTTGCTGTCCGTTTTCCAAATGAACGACACTTGTCATTTTTGTTGTTCCTTTTCCAAAGGAACGACACTTGCATTTTTCTTGTTCCTTTTCCAAAGGAACGAAACTTGTCATTTTTGCTGTTCCTTTTCCAAAGGAACGACACTTGCGTTTTTGCTGTTCCTTTTCCAAAGGAACGACACTTGCGTTTTTGCTGTTCCTTTTCCAAATGAACGACACTTTTGATTTTTGTTGTTCCTTTTCCAAAGGAACGACACTTGCATTTTTGCTGTCCCTTTTCCAAAGGAACGACACTTTTCATTTTTGCTGTTCATTTTCCAAATGAACGACACTTTTCATTTTTGTTGTTCCTTTTCCAAAGAAACGACACTTGCGTTTTTTTTGTTCCTTTTCTAAAGGAACGACACTTTTAGTTTCTGCTGTTCCTTTTTCCAAATGAACGGCATTTGCGTTTTCACACTTTTTTGTGTGTATTTTTTCTTTTTGATGTGCATTTCCTTTGTTGTTCCCTACAAAGAACAATACTTTTTTTGAGTGTTTTTGTTGTTCCTTCAAAGAAGCAACACTTTGGGATTATTTTCGAGAGCAACCCGTCCTTTCTCTTGTGGGATTATTCCTATTTCATCTTAATCACATTTTACTGATTCCCTTTCATGGCATGAAGTACACTATTTTTATGAGGACAAGAATTATGGATTTTATTGAAGCGAGTTAATATCATTCATGTTATGATCTTTAATAGGACAACTCCTTGATGATAGCTTATTTTCAAAAGGGACACAATTATTTATATACTACTTTACTGCATTGTTTTTTGTTGAACATGATATTGATTAATCATCTTACGTCCATTTGTGCTTTGAGAACCTGGGCATCCCACATTTTGGCCAACCACTGTGTGAGAGCGACCATTTATGCACCTCCGCGAGCTGTGTCATAGGCCTGTTGCAGTGCGCGCGCCTCACCTTCTACACACTGTATGGTGGGGTCCTCTTGGAGAGGTAAGTATACCAATAGAATGATCTAAGAGCCTCGAATATTCATGGACAGTGCACCTCATTGTTCCACGCCTGCTTGAATTTCTGCATGGAGTTGTTCACGATCCGCTAATGGTTGCTGTGCCTGGAGTCTGAGCTCTGCTATTTGTTTAGTAGGCTCCCCCTGTGCTTTTGTGGCTGCCTCTTGGGCCGTGTGGGCTCCTGCAGCCAAGTGTTAAACCTTGGTAACAGTTGGAAGGTCCACGGGGATAGCTAATGCCAGAACCATGTTGCATGCTTTTGTCACGGCTTGTTCGACGTCCTGATAATGTTCGACCAAGGTAGCGTGCTAAATATTTACCTACTCTAACTCAACATTTTGCTCCATTAAAGTGTGAAGGGTGCAACTTTCCCTAGTCTGGAGTTCATTAGTGAGTCTGTCCTATAGTTGGTAGAGTAACCCACCGGGTAGGGCAGCCAAATCTAACTCCTAACTTCGGTCGTCACTGGCGCCGTTGACCAAGATAACATCGGTTGGCAACGGTACAATGTTCAGCATGGGCGCGCGAACCATCTGCTCAGCTGGGTTATATTGTCAATGAGGTGGAACCTGCCTAGAGAGCACACCTGTATCACCTCCAATTGCATCCTGATCTCCCCCAACACAATTGTTTGCTCTGTAATTAGAGTGTGCAAGGCAGTGTTAATGGTAGGACTCACTGTGAATTCTTTCTCCAAAGCCTTCGTTATTTTGGACTTTTTCTGGGCAGTTGGTGAGTCCTATGTGCACAACCGCTTGACCTGGTCCGTGTGGCCCTGCGTCTCTGTTTCCTGGTCTGACTCCAATACTTATTCTGTTGTGATCTCTTCTGCTGGAAGGTTCTTGGACGCCTCTTGCTGCGAGGCCATCTGTTATTCCTGATGTGCCTTTTCTGCTAGGTGCATGAGCCATTGTTTTCCGTCCTTCTTCTGTTGCTGTGTGGTGAGTTGGTCGAGGACGGCTTTATCTAGGGCGCGCCATTCGAGTGGCCATGCTACCAAAATTGCATAAATTGGCTCATCTATTGCCATGAATGAGAGTGTGACCCAGGATTGTTCCAGATCTTTCCGCACTTGGATGTACAAGTGATGCATGTCGGCTTTAAACTCATCTATGCTCTGGAAATTATTATAGATTGTGGGAGACATTCGTGATCATCAAGCAATCCTTGTTCTTATCTTTCCTTCTGTAGAGGTCCAAAATACTCGAATTGCAGAAACCCTTTCCGAATCCCTTGTACCGCATAGTGCCATATACCGCACTGCCTTAGGGAGGTCATCTGTAATACTAGGGAACTGGCTATCCTGCGGTAGTTCGCCTATAACCAAGAGGATTGACAAAGGCAACCATGCATAGTGAAATGTCTTACCTTTGTCTTGTGCTTCTTGACAGTTGGTCAGGAACTCGTTGCATAAGAACTATTCCCAATTGAGCTGAACCCCTTCCGCACACTGTCCAGCCAGTGCAACGACAGAAGTAGGTACTTCGTCTATGCGACACTTCCTCATGAGTTTACAAGAGAGGAGCTGGGTAGCCACTCGGACGACTCGATCATTGATGCTGGCTATGACATATCTGTGCTTACCTTTCTCCAGCTGATATCATGTTTTTGTTGTTTCAACGAGTCCTACCTCACTGCTAGTTCCTGCGGTGTCAGCGGGATCATTTCCTTTTAACGGTAGGTGCGTTATTTGGTAGATTAGTTCAGCTATGATCGGGATCAGCTCTTCCAACCATAGGAATCCATCATGTACTAGACATAGTAGTTGCTGGATTACAAATGTGGTAATAGCCATGCGGTGGTAGTGAGGGAGCCATCTGAGTTTGAGGATGCCCACCTTCTCCACACCTAGTTTCCATACACATGGCAATAACATGTCTTCAGCCAACTTAGGGAATTTATCACGGTCGGCTAGATCCCAATCTTCAAACTTGAGGCTCGGAACGTGCCCCAACAGCAAGCCTTTGAGCCTTATGTCATCCGGAAGAAGTGGGGCTTAAAACTTAGTCTTCACAACGTCTAAGTCCTTGGGTAGATTCGTTGACCCTCGCCATGGAGAGAGATATGGAGGTAATGATGGGAGTTGGAATGTATCCACCTCTTCCTCGGCCTGTGCGTCTATCTGGTCAAGCAACTCTTGGAGAGCATTGTCATCCTTGTTGGTTTCAGTGGAAATGGATTTGCGCTTATGGGCTACGGATTGTTTGGTGAACCGTGGTGAGGCTCAGACTATTCCTGTCTTCTGCTTAGTCTTCTTCTTTCGCGGTGTGCGTGGGGATTTCAGAACCCTAGGTGCCCGACTCTCGCCCTCTGGTTCCGAATTCAGCTGAATTTCTTTTGCAAATCGTGCTCGGGTTCTGGCCATGGTACTCATGGGTTGTCAGAGAGCCGATTTCTCACTGCTCTGCTCTGATGTATAGTGCCAATATGCCTGTGCCATGCCCAGGTCATGAAATAAAGCCAAAATTTTGAACAACTTCCTTCCCTCCTTTTCTAGCTTAGTACTAACAGTCCCTTGGCAGATCTTAGTGGATCTGACTCATAACTTGCGCCTTAAAG
This sequence comes from Pinus taeda, assembly GCA_000404065.3. NCBI lineage: Eukaryota > Viridiplantae > Streptophyta > Pinopsida > Pinales > Pinaceae > Pinus > Pinus taeda. The sequence goes on from APFE030635499.1 coordinate 61,259, forward strand.
GTCTACCGCCCGCTCCTTCCTGCCATACTGTAACATCCTTTTCATGAACAATGGTGCTAACGGTCATATTTTTACTGGTCTGCATGGTAGCACAGTCCATCGGGCACTGCTATGATCGGGAGGGAAGTATTTTGCCATACCGGCTTCCTGCAGACTTGTTTATAGTCCCACGTCTTCTTTCAACTACTTGGGGCACTGAGACTGTAGCGTTGACCACTTGTCAGGTGTTCGCACCGCTGTTGCATCGTCATAATTTCCCTGCCAGCCCGAGCTGCGAGCACCGCTCGATCATTCGGGTTGCCATTTTTCCATTCTGAGGATGTCTGCATAGCCATGATAACGGGGTCATGTTGGGCCGTGAATACGACCACCTTTTTAACACTTATTTCATCCATTTTTACTTTTCTTTTTCATGTTATTAATCACGGTTTATCATATAATTCTATTTTACAATGATTTATGCTCTTATGTAAAAATATTACTTATTCTCCTTTATTTCTAATAAATTGATGATTATGAATTGTTTTATCAATGATAGTTTCAATAAATTAGTTGTAACATTATTCACCATTTTTAACCTTCAAGATAATTTCTAGATTGAAGATTTGACCATTAAAAGTGCCAACTTAGAAATTCGCTGGAATACGAAGTGACAGTTTTGCGGTTGCGATTCTAGGCAAATGACAAATAATTTGGAAAATCTGGAACGTGGGTTTTGTCTAGAACGGACCCAATTAACTTTAGAAAATAACGGTTTGCCCAAATTCGGCTTGTACTGAGAGAAACACAGGGTTCTTTGAGCACGATTTTCTCAGATTTGTTGTTGCGGCCGTCCTCCAAATCTCAGCTGCAAAGACCAAATATGCCTTGCTCTTCTTGAAAGATGGATGGAAATATATCTTCTTATTGATAAATTGGTTGGAAACAATCCAATTTTGTAATGTAAATCATGGTGTACTTATATTTATTGTACTTCCTCTCTGATCTCTCTATTTAAATGAAAACAGAGATGAGAGAGGAAGATGGAAAAATGAGGGAGAACTGATGATTTGAATTATTGATTCAGAAGAAAGGATTCATGATAGGATAGGAAGAACAAGGTATTGTTGTATGTTGTAATCCTCAAGCTTTTGTTGTTGTAATGATTTTACAATTTGATGATTAATGCATGATTGGGGAGTTGTTGTTCATTATGTTCATCTGAAGTAACCCAGCAGCATCCGCTAGCGACTAAGGGCCTAGCCTCTGGTGGAGTACGTTGTTGCTGCTATATATTATCTTTTTGGTTTATGCATGGTTCTCATTATCAAATTTATTTGGTAATCTAGTATGTTCTATTATTTTACATCACGGTTCTGTTATATCTTATTTATGTTTAATTGAGTAATATCGTTCTCTATGACATGAATGCCGTATTGATTCATCTTGACTTGGTAAGGCATTGCTGTTCTTTTAATCATTGATATAACATTGTTGATCCTTACATAATGTTATTTCTGTTCAATTACAACGTAACCGTGTTGTAACACTTATTAACTGGTATTACTGAATTCATCTTAGAGATTATATTTCCTTGTGATTGTTGAATCTATTGACGTTGTTGTTCCATTACAAAATACAGCCGTATTCTTTATAACTAAGACTGATAATTGGATTACCAAATCAGATTACTATTAAGGTGTGTCGTGTGTTAAGTTATTATGCATTTGTATTTGGCGTTCAAGCGTTGTTCCATATTCTATCATTAATCAGTGTTGTTCTATTTACCGTGTGCTATTAGATTCATCTTTAAAGATAGGGGATTTCCATTTGATTTCTGTAGAACACGATTGTTGCATTTATTCTTGTAGACTAAGGTGTTGTTGCTTATTGAATTTAGTTGCTGTTACATTTCTTAGCTGCTATTCCATTTCCTGTTATTCGCATTATCTTTGCCTTGGTGTGAAGAACGATCTGAAACTGTATTGGGCATTGAAATTTGTTGTCTAGTTCCTAGATTGATGATCTATTCCTTGATTATCTTCAGCTACATCAGTTTACAAAGGGATGAGTTACTGTTACTGTACCCTTGACTGATCATTAGCTGTAGTTTTCTAAATGCATGATTTAAGTCTTAAAGTGCTTTGCTGTAAGTAGATCTTATTTTGAGCATCCATTTACTCTTGTATTTTGAGCACTGTACTACATCTTTCATAACATTACTCTTTAGTAAATAATTGCCTCAGACTGAGTACACTCTTGAAATAAAAAGTCATCCCTGGGTTGACAATTAATGTGAAGGTAATTAGGAGTTAAAAAGACACCTTTTTATCGCTCGACATTTTGGCGCCACTGCCGAGGAGAGTGTAGCCATTTTTAAAAGAGTAGTGTGCATCCGATGAGTGCCTATTAGGAAATAATTGGGTATTAAAAACAGAAGGTAAGAACCTACCATGTAAAAGCCCTACTCCCCCGCCCGCTTTTCAACAGAACTGTTAAAGAACTTATAGTAGAAATAGATGTTTGAATTTCACTAATCGATTGACAGGAACATTTGAAGAAGGAGCCTCGAAGAAACACATGAAGAACATCTTATATTATGGTAAGAAATGGCTCACGTTTCTACTTTTGAATTTCCTATCAAAGATTTAGGAGGAGTGACACAAATGCACATAATTCCCCCATATTTACCAAATTTTCATGGTTTAGCAAATGAAGATCTAGATACATTCTTATTTGAGTTCGAAATACTTTGTACAGGATTTGCTTATTGTACTAATGATCAAATATTGAAAGTGTTTCCTCTTACTCTAAAAGGAGCAGCTCTCCGATGGTTCATGAGCCTAGGTGGGAATTGCATCCAATCATGGGAGGACCTGAAGAACATATTCTTGAAGAAGTACCAAGACTATTGCAAATCCAATGAAGATATTTTCGGCATGCTACAAGGGGAAGATGAAAGTTTGGAGGACTATGTAGATCGATTTCAATACAACCTTCAAAAATCAAAATATAAGCACTTGGGAAAAGAGATCTTAAAAACACTCCTTCTTAAAGGAATCAAAGATAAATTTTTAGAACTCTTAAATCTGATAGGAAAAGGTGATGTTTTTCAGTTATCATATGATGATGTTTGTGAATTGTGCATAAGGTATTCAAGAGGAATATTCAAGGCTGGTAAGAGTTCTAGAGATGTTTGTTCCTTCTTTTCTAAATATGCTACAAGAATAGGAGACATAAGAGCTGAAATCAATGCTTTATTTGAAAAGTTTATATCTCTCTAAATGAAAAATTGGATGTTTTGCAGGTTCATAAAAATGAAGAATTTGATGAAGTGTCTTACCCTCATGACCGAAAGGAGCATCCCATAGATACTCACTCTTCCTTATCTAGGATGGAAGTGGCATATCAAAGAGATGGGAAATCTACAATAAGGCCTACAGGTATGGTTCAAAACACTTTTTCTCCATTCTCGTACATGCATAATCCATTATGGAATAGTAATGTGTTAGGGTAACCATGTCAATTTCAATATAACCACCACCAATCTTATCTACAAGCTTGGCATGGTTCACCTTATGATTACATGACTACTCTCCCTCATCTTGTAGCACAAACACATTCTCCATATTCTTCACCAGCTCTTCCAAAACACCTTGCTTGCCCATCAAAACCATTCACACAACCCAATCAACCACATCATCAAAATGCTCTATTCCTTACACATTTTTTCTGCTCAACTAATTCCACACCCTCACCACAATAAACCAGTACAACATGCTTACAATGTTGAACTGCCAAATTTACCCACCCTTCCCACCCATTCTATCTCACATGCGCCATTAGAGAAAACTTACAATGAGATTCAGAATGTTTTAAATTCAAAAATTGTAGAAGCTATGGAAGAAAAAGAGGTTTCTTATAATATGTATCAACAAGCTATTTTAAAAGCTCAAGAACTTCATGATATGATGGATATGAGAAATCAAGAAAGTAACGGATACATTGAAGATTGGTTTCACTCCATCATTTGCTTGCAACATCACTCTATGCTTCAACAATTTTTGATACCATTTTTTCAAGGGAAGTTGGCTTCTCATACCCTAATTTTCATTAATATGCATTTTTCAAATCTGGGTATGTGTATACGTGAAGCTCTATTTCGAATATGGCTCCACTGGAAGTACTCATATACGTAGTCATATTCATTTTTCAAATCAAAATAGCTTAGTGTAGAAAATAAAATAAATAAGGGAATAAATAAATGCATTTTTTTTATTATGTAAAACTAATTGTTTTTTGTTGCAACATGCTATGCAAATCAACATTGGTGATAGTTTTTTAATTCATTTGTGTATGTAGATGAATTATAATGGAAATAATAGTTTTACAAACACTCATATTCACTTTTATCACCAATTTGAAAATATGCTTCAATATCATATATTTTTTTTGGCTTGTGGGCTTGATGGAATTTCTACAAAAACAGTCGGGACAGTATGTTTTGAGGGACCAAAAGGGAATTTTTTAAAAATTGTTTATATTCTAAGTAGCCCTTGATGTCTACTTTCCAACCCAATTTGAATCACTCAATTTAGATTTGAAACGAAAAGGTTAAAACCAAAACATTAACAGGGTGTCTAGCGGGCAGCTCAGGAACAGAGTTGGGACAATCGTTTTTTGGAGGTCGAAATGACCATACTTTTAAAACCTGTTTCTATGGTATATTCCCCTATGAATCTAGTTTACAAAGAAATTTTAATTACTCATTTTCGATATCATATGGGGAAGTTATGATCAAAATACTGACTGTCTAATGTAAATCAACACTCTTAAAACTCAGTCTTTCCGGTTGTTCTTTACAGTATTTGACCTATCAATTCTTCTTGCCTTCAAAACCTGTTTATATTGGAGATAAATAAATGAATCTATTTTAATTTCCAATTTGATTCATTTGAATCTGACATCAAACGAAAAAGTAAGCTTGAAATATCAACTGTTGGTCTAAGTTGGGTAATCGAAGATGACTCTATTATGCAGGGTGTTCTCACTAAAATTGTCATATCATATCATTGAATTTTTAAAACCTGTTTCTATTGGAAATAAACCTTTGAATTAGCTCTCATCTTGCTTTGGAATCACTCAATTTCGACAAAAAAAAAAAAAGAATTTGTGATTAAAACACTGCAGGTTAGCATGATTGGCCACTTCTCTCCCGCAGGTAACAAATAAATTTTACTTTGTTATTTTCTCCATGGATTTGTTCTACATAGTAACTACTTGTTAGTTTTTTTCATAATTCTTGGATTAGGGAAGCCCGTGCACCTCTCTTTCTCCATGATTTAATGTTTTATTGCAGGTAGATACTCATTTTTTGCAGGTCTTGGGAAAATAAAGAAGGTCAATTTATGGACGAGTAATTTTTGAAAGAAACTTTAATGAAACAAATGAATTTCATCCAACTCATTACCCAACGGATTCATAATAGAAGAAATGAAGAATTGATTTCCATTTTAAGATTTCATGTCTTACCACTGCTGCCAAAACATTTTTCAAAGAGATCATTTTTTAAACATAATATCATAGCTGTTGTAACTTAATTTACTTATTTACATACTGTTTTTAAATAAAATGTTGTTTCTTTTCTAGTTTCTCTTATATTTTGTGTTTCAGGTATTGTTTCATTCAAACTGCAACCCATCATCAACATCAATACAATGAACAACTAATTCATTCTTTGCATGCTTGCATTTTATGCTTATGCATTTTGCCGTTCCTTTTTTGAAGGAACAACATTTGTGTGCACTTTTGTTGTTTATGCTGTTCCTTTTCTAAAGAGACAACATTTTCGTTTTTTTGTTCTTTTTTCAAAAGAACAACACCTTTTGTGTCAATCGTTCCTTTTTCACCGTTCATTTTGTTGTTCCTTTTCCACGGTTCATTTTGTTGTTCTTTTTTCACGGTTCATTTTTTTGTTCTTTTTTCACGGTTCATTTTGCTGTTCCTTTTCCAAAGGAACGACACTTTTCATTTTTGCTGTTCATTTTCCAAAGGAACGACACTTGCGTTTTTGTTGTTCCTTTTCCAAAGGAACGACACTTTTCATTTTGGTTGTTCCTTTTCCAAAGGAACGACACTTGCGTTTTTGCTGTCCCTTTTCCAAATGAACGAAACTTGTCATTTTTGTTGTTCCTTTTCCAAAGAAACGACACTTGCATTTTTGTTGTTCCTTTTCCAAAGGAATGAAACTTGTCATTTTTGCTGTTCCTTTTCCAAAGGAACGACACTTGCGTTTTTGCTGTTCCTTTTCCAAAGGAACGACACTT
>APFE030635500.1:0-18707 GCA_000404065.3 Pinus taeda
TATATAAAAAACAGAAAACTCTTTCAATTTTTATCTCTTATATAATGTGTAAATTATATGAGTAGTTTGAATATTTGATTTTTTGAAATTTTTATGATTTTTCTAATTAATTTTGTCAAGAATTACTTAGTTGTTTTCTTATTAATTTTGTCTAAAATTTGATTAGATGCTTTTCAATTAAGTTGAGTTAAAATATATTTTTATATTAAATAATTATTATAAAGTTTAATAATTACTTTTAAAATAGTTCATAATGTAATGTTTTCATAAAGCAAATTTTCTTATAAATTTCTAAAAAGTTATAAATAAATGATGGATTTACTTAATGCATAATTAAGAGAAAGAGTTAAACACACTAAACAAATTTGAAAAACTTCATGAGAAAGAATATTTAATTTACTAAAACTGAAAAATAATAATCAATCATATATTAAAATATTTATTCATATTATTAATATAAGACAAATAATAACTATTATTGACCACCATATTAAGAATATTAATGTTTTTATATTAAATATAATATTTTTATTATAAGCATCTATTTAAATAGACATATTAATATGATTAATGTAATATTAAATGTCATATTTTTACATTTCATTTATTTTTTACGAGTTGTTCCATTGAAGATAGTGCAGTTCTCACAACACAAAGTTCAATAAATATAGTACCATTTAGTATGTGCTCCACAAAGATTAAAGATGCCTATTAAATTTCTATTAAATTAATCGATAGTGCATGGTTTGCCCGGTGGGGGTTGTTGTCTTTCTCGCACCCTGCCCGCGATCGATTCTCGTCAATGTGGCGTTGCGCGGCTATCATAGTGCAGCGATATATATCGGAATAAATGTGATTGATGTGACTGTTGATATATATGTAAATATTGTACAAATTGGGCCTAATATAAAGCTTCTTCAGGGGACTAAACCCCCCGCCCCTTTAAAAATAGAATGACACCACTGACTTGACCCATGTACTTTCATTACATAGTAGAGTATGTGTTGTACATTAGTTTTTGTTTTTTTATTAATTAGATAAGACACAGAGTTCTAGGTATTGGCCAATCACATGTGTAAACAAACAACCAATAAATAAATAAATAAATAAATAATACCAAAGTTACACTTTAGTAAATAGAAAAATGTTTGTTACTTTTGACCAACTTAATTCAAAGTCAACATAAACTCAATGCATAATCACTGCTAAGGCAGGTATAATCACTGTAAGAAGAGGTACACCATGCATCCATCACTGAATATTTGATGGTATGTGACAAAATTTAAAAATATTTGAGTGTATAATGTAATTATTGCACAATAAGAATGCAAGGAATCATATTGAAAATAAATAGATTTAAACATTTCAGAATGTGTTTAACTTCCTTGATTCATAATGTGACGAGAGAATGCTGCTAGTAAATCACATTTATAATTTTTGTTGTCAAGGCATTTTGAACCTCATGAGAGAATGCTTCCAGTAAATCACATTACAATTTTTGTTGTTAAAGCATTTTGAACCACTACCGAACTTAGTGGTTCAAAACGAGTCAAACAACAAAAATTGTAATGTGATTCACTGGAAGCATTCTCTCATAAAATTTAGACATTATTATAAAATACTAAAACTAAATTTCTAATGTTAAACTTTGAAAAATAATGCGTTTTTTTTAATCAAAACAAACTAATAAACAGTAAAACAAAAAATTGAACATAATATATCTGCTTATCAGTATAATAAAACCCAAAAATATAATCAAAACTATTAAATAAATAAATAAATAAATATAACCAATAAACTACGCCAAATTACCCGGGGAAAAATATTAAAGTAAGAATCAAAAATCAATGCACCTATGAAAATGTACGACAGGGGAACCCAAGTAATGCTCTCCAACTTTAGTACTTTGAGTGTACGTGGTTATTTTTTATCCCTTATTTATCAATTGTGACAAAATGAAAGTGATTGCCCACTCGCCTAATCCTGATCCCTGTACTAAAAAGTAATATGCAAATCAATATATATTGCTTTACGAAGTCACTCGATACATAGAATTTAGTGAGATTTTCAAATTTCAAATCGATTGGTATTTCAACATAATTGGGGAATGAAATTGGGAGTGTACTCAATTTTCAATGGTAATGATTTATATCAATGATTTCTTATATGGAATTCATAATTAGTGATGAAAATTGAATCTATATAATATTCATTTTTAAAAGGTTTATCTTAATTTATTTTTAAAAAAGGTTTATTCCCTTATTTATTTTAAAGGTTTAGCAATATATAAATTTTAAAATATTTAATAAGTATGATATTTAATATTAAATGACATAATGATGTAAAATGATTAAATAATTTAAGATTCAACTTTGAAAATTTTATTTAATTTTATTAATTTAATATTTTGAAAACTTATCATAAGGTATTAAAGAGATATTTTTATATCTGATGATAAAAATGTAAATTTTGTATATTTGATAAATTAAGAATATTTTTTTATGATGATGATAAGATGTAATTTTGGTTAATCTGATAATATAAGATATTTTATATTTGATAATAAGAAATGTAAATTTTGTATAATTAATAATCATAGATATTTTGTTATATTTGATGATAAATAATGCAATTTTGTATATTGATAAATAAAATGTATATTGATGAACAATTACATTTATATAAAAGGATTAATATATATATTTTTTAATTTTCGCCTTGTTAGGGATTATAGCACTTTGCTTCACGGTAAAAGTCTATGGATCACGTTTCAAATGTCGTGCACCTTTTAGATCCACAAAGTTTACAACCAAAGCGAAATTGTAAAATCACAAGTTGAATATTATTCTTTTTTGTTGTTTGTGATGATTTGTTCTTGCTAATGCCCATGGATAGACTACAATTTTTTTCTTGTCCAAAACCTAACTCAGAGCTTTGTTGAAGATGCATTCTTTCATCTCTATTGTGAGTGTAGTGTTGATTGGTAAGGAGAACTACCATGAATGGTTAAGAAAAATTAGGCACACCCTTATCTTCAATTCCCTATAGAAAGGCATCTATGAAGGAGAAGGTGACAATGTGCCTACCAAGCCCAGATCAAATAAAGAGCTAGCCATATGGTAGAATAAGAACAACAAAGATTATATGTTGATTTTTTCTTCTATAAGTAAAGAGGTGAGTTGTCGTATTATTCCAATTACAAATGCTTATCATGCATTAAATAATTTGAAAGATTTATTTGAATAACACTCAGTATCAAAAGTATTTTAGTTGATAATCAAGCTGTTCAACCTGGAGTTGAAGGATGACGACAATTTGACCCTAGTCTTAGAACTTAGAGTTATCATGCATGATTTAGAAGTTGTTGGAATTAAAATGGACCCTCTCACAACCTTTTCTATGACCCTCTATCCTACATATTCTCACTATCTTGAATCCTTACAAGCTAGTGCCCAACTCAAGGACATTACTTTTGAAACTCTTGTGGAAAATTTTGTAGGACAGGGGAAATATTTTGGGAAGTGGAATACAACTTCTTAGTCCCCTAAAGAAGTAGTGTGCCTTGCACAAAAAGAGAAGAATCAAACAAAATTTTCTTCTAGAGGAAGATGTAGTAGAAGAGGACATGGAAGGAAGAACACTAAAGGCAGGGGGTAATATTATCAAGGAGGAAAATATGATATCCACTATATTCACTATAATAGATATGGAAATGATGCATCCACATGCAAAATCCCTTGGGATAGAATCAAGCAAGAACACAAAGAAGACAAAGGTAAAACACTAAATCCAATGAAAGGTAAAGCACCTAAATATGCTCATTATATTGTTGCCCATTGCAATATTGGACTAATTAAAATTATGTTTCATACTTCATTTTCTTCTTGGAAAGATGCATGGTTGCATGATATAGGTGCAACTTACCACGTGACGTTTTGGAAATACTACTTTGAAGATTTCAGTGACAATGTAGATGGAGCAGTATATTTTGTAGACAAGTCAAGTCTCAAGCCATCTAGACTTGGCATCATCAAGATTAAACTACCTTAAATTCTTGAATTTCTTCTGAATGATCTACTGTAATTTCCAGAGCTATAAAGAAACTTGTTGTCCCTTGTCCACATTTTCTAGCAAGGACACTTCATTCATATGTTTGATGGAAAAGTTGAGATAAAAAAACATCAGGCAGCATAGTTTTCATGACTAGAATAGAGGAGGAAAGCATGTTGAAGATGAAAGGAACATCTACTCGTGCACATAAATCTGCATACAATTCTCAATATAATGAAGGTAGATTTCCATCTAGTCTTCTATGGCATGCAAGATTTGTACATATTAATTATGACAATCTTCATTTATTGAAAGAAATGGTTTTTATGGTTTGCCAACTATTCCAAGGAAACTGAAGCAATGTGATACTTGTATCCTAGGAAAACATAGCAAGCAACCATTTCAAGATTTTTCTTCCAAAGAAAGTAGAAAGATTTCATTGATTCATTACAATTTATGTGGTCCTATGGTTGTTCCTTTTGCAAATGGAAATAAATATATGATGACTTTTATTGATGATTACACCAAGATATGTGGGGTATACTTGTTGAAAAGTATATCGGGAGTTTTTAAAACTTTCAAAAACTTTCATGTATGGATTAAAAATGATGTACAATAACATATTGGCTCTCTCCATAGTGATAATAGAAAATAATATACTTCTAATACATTTAAAAATGATCTTTGCAAACATGGGATTCAACATCAAACAATTGTACCATACAATCCTCAACAAAATGATGTAGCTAAAAGAATGAACATAACTATCTTAAATATGGTTCACTCAATGATGTTTTTCAAAAATGTAAAATTGATTTTTTAGGATGATGCAGTTCTCTAAATAGTATACATAAAAAACATATGTCCATCTCACGCTTTCAAAAACAAGACTCCTTATGAAATGTGGAATAGCCACATTCCTTAAGTAAGGCATCTCAGGATCTTTGGTTCTACCTACTATGCCTTCATTCCAATGGAACAAAGAAGAAAACATGGTGCAAGAAGCCAAAAGTGTATCTTATTGGGGTACCCAGATACCACCAAACTATATCATCTCTAAGATGAGGTGATAAGAAGTTTTTCTTTAATCTTCCAAGACTTACAATGTTGCTGAGTCGTAACTTGATCATTTGGAAAAAATCATCCATCCATGCAAAAACTTATTATGAATTTGATAATTAGATTCCACATCTTAAAGGGGGATCCCTATCCTGGATCAATCTATTGAATCTCCTTCTAAGGCACTTTTTCCCCCTTATTAAATTCCAACCACTTATTTAGATCAGGAAGACCCTTTTAGTGATGTGATTGAGAGGATTGGAAGGCCAAACCTTGATGTAGCCCCATCTCAATCAACAAAGCAACCTATACCATATCGAAAAGGTCCTCCAAAATGGCTCATTAAACACTTGAAAGTGTTCATCCTTATGGGGTCAGAAAGACATGAACTAGAAGTTCCACTACAAAAAATGGAGGTGATGTATATGATTATGATTCAATTGATGATATGGGTGTTTCCTATGATTGTGAATTAAAATTGTTTACTAATTTTGAACCAACTTCCTTTGAAGATGTTACTTCTCATGATTAATGGAAAGAAGCAATGTAGAAGGAGTATGATGCTCTCATAAATAATGGGACATGGAAGCTGGTGGACCCTCCATTTGGAACCAAAACAATTGGTTGCAAGTGGGTCTTCAAGGACAAGTATAAATCAGATGGCTCGCCTAACTAGCAAAAATCAAGGCTCGTGGTAAAAGGAGTCACATAGAAAGAAGGTGTCGATTGTGAAGATACCTTTTTCCCACCACAAAATGGGCCACCATGTGGACTCTCTTTTCCTTAACAACTTAGAATAGATGCAAATAGATGCAAAGATTGTTGTGTTAAATGGAGACATAAAAGAAAATGTTTTTATGTCTCAATTAGAAGGTTTTGTTGTGAAGGGAAATAACAAAAAGTACGCAAACTCATCAAATCCTTGTATGGCCCAAAACAAGTGCCATAAGCTTGGTATGAAAAAAATTGATTGAGCATCTTCTAAAATTAAATTTCAAACACTTTAATCTTGATGATGCATCTTTATTTGTTAAGAAATTTGGCAAAATTGTATTCTATCTTGTGGTATATGTATATGATCTGTTGATAACAAGAAACTATGAAAATTACATTGCATCCTTAAAGAAATAATTGAAGAAATGATTTGAGATGAATAATTTGGGACACATTCATTACTATTTGGGCATTGAAGTGATCCAACATCCAAGATATATATCCCTCTCAAAAAAAGTAAATTGGAGATTTGTTGAACAAGTTTGGCATGGTTGAATGCAATCCTTTTTCCACTCTAATTGAACAAAATATGAAGCTCACATCTAAATAGGAAAATGAATTTAATGATGCAACTAAGTATAGAAAGTTTGTGAGAAATCTTATCTACCTCAACACTACTAGATTGGATTTTTCATTTGTTGTTGGAATCTTTTCTAGGTCTATGCAAAAGCCTTGTGAGGGACATTGGTCTACTGCAAAAATAGTTCTCAAGTACTTGAAAGAAACTCAAAAATTTGAACTCAAATATTCATAGGTGGATGACTTCAGCTTGACTGGATGTTCTGATTCAAACTTTGATGGAGATAAGGAAAATTGAGTGTCCAATTCAGGCTATGTTATGGGTTTTGGATCAAGAGTTGTCTCCTGGAGGTCACACAAACAATCAGTTCTAATAGATTCCACAACAAAGGTATAATATGTGGCAGTTGAAGAAACTAAGGATATTGTGTGGCTTAGGAAAATTCTTGAATATTTGCAGGAGAAACAAGTGAAATCTACTCCTCTTTTGTTTGACAATACGTTTGCAATTAAATTGGAAAAAATCTCAAATTCTATGATTGAATCAAATATATAAACACACAATATCATTTGATTCAAGAGAGGCCAAGACTATTCACATGTGACATTATTCCACAAATAACCAAATTGAAAACATCTTCACCAAAGCACTTGGAAGAGAAAAGTTTGAAAGATTCAGAATGATATTTGGACTCAAAAACACTCCTTCAAATGAAGGAGGGGAATGTTACATACCTAATACTTAGGGACTGGGCAAAATATGTAAATATATAAATAAAGTAAATAGAGAAATCTGAACATTTAGAAAAGACCTTGAAATTGGAATCCCAAAGGTCACCACTCTAATGTATATAATGATGTTCAAAATAATGGAAATTCACACTAAGAGTCTTGTTTGTGATTCCTTAGCCTAATAGATTTCGAGCAAAATAAGTCGGAAAATATGCCTAAAAAAAAGCCAAAATGTAGAAGATTCGGACTATAATATAAGCATATCCTTTTGCCAACTATTTAAATTATGAGTCTACCTCAACCAATGTTAACGCATAATAATTTTGACCATGAACATTGTGGAAGTGAAAGGACAAAAACATCCTTGTACTAGGAAATGATAAAGTAAAGTTAAAATGTCTCAATTTTCAAAGTAGTACCAAGGCTCTTCATCCTTATGGGTTTATCGCTAATCACAAGATCCTTCATAGGTTGCGAAGTGCGATAAGTCCTAATTAAAATTGATTTAGGAAAAAAATTATTCATAAAAGTTTGGAGTTCTAGATCCACTCAAAATTGTCAAAACCTTTTATTGCAGTCAATTATTTGAATTAATTATAAAATTATATCACATATTAATTGTTTTAATCAAATTACTTGTAAAAAAAGATAAATAAAAAATTAGTTCCTTTTGTATAAAGAAAAGGGACCGGACTTTACCAATTTTACATGCTAAATGTCATTGCTTTTTCAAGTCTTTGGAGTTCAGTGGCAAGTAAGACTTGATTTTGTCATTTATATTTATTGTACCTTTTTCTAATTTATATTTTAATTTCAGCTAGGTTGTCTTAAAGCTTTAATTACTTTTTATATAACATATTAAGCATCCAAGTATGTAAGGACTAATATAACTAATCAATGATAACTTCGTAGGATTTTTGTAGATATTTTACAAGCACTAAAGTTTTAGATCAAAATGCCAATCATCTATCATACCATAGAGATTGATGTGACCGATCGATGATGACTAATGCAGAGATTTTGTATGTATTTTTAGAAGCATTCATATTTTATATTAGTACGATTTGGATGTATGGGAAATACAACTAATATATATAATGTTATAGGGTTAATAATGAGATGTATGGTAAATTATATATAAGGCTATTAATGAGCTACACTATATATATTATTTATTGGATTTAAGCAAGTGGTATATATTGTGGCTCGTTAATGACCTTATAACATTGTAGATATTGGTAGCCTATTTGAAAGGGTTTATTAGTTTGATGTATATCAAACAATTCGTGCATATGATATTATTGAGAAGTTTTGTTAGTAGTTTTTTATCATTACTGTACATATGATGCTATTGAAAAGCTTTGTTAGTACTTTCCTATCATCACTGAATATTTGATGGTATCTAACAAAATTTAAAAATATTTAAGTGTATAATGTAATCATTGCACAATAAGAGTACAACCAATAATATTGAAAATAAATAGACTCAAACATTATTAAAAAAATACTAAAATTAAATTTCTAATGTTAAACTTTGAAAAATGATGCAAAATATTTTATTAAAAACAAACTAAATTATAGGAAGTCAATCCAAAAACTAAACATAATATATCCTGCACCAGATATAATAAGATTTCTTTAATATAGTTGTAGATGGCATAGGATCCCCAAAACTTGGGGAATGTTGAAATCTTGTTTTCATTTTTCTTTCAAATTTTAGCATTAAAAAAAATATCTAAGAGTTATTATTGATTCGTGAAATAAACCTCAACCTTCACAATAAATAGACCAGGATTTACTCCTCAAACACATGCCGTAGTTTTTCCCTACGTCCCTCAAACTATATCTGTACATTTAAACCATGTGAAATCTTATGCTCTTTAGTACTTGCATTTTATGCAAAAATATTTGATATTTTCGAATTTAGGTTTATGTGATTCATAATTTTGAATGTTAAAACATCTTTTGGTATTAATCACATTAGAGTTTTTTGTCGACTCATTTCTAACCATCACCAGAACAAGATTCTAACCATCACCAGAACATGATATAGAGTCTGATCATGGCAACAGATCCATCACCAAAACAAGATGCAGAGTCTGATCATGGCAACAGATCCATCACCAGAACAAGATGCAGAGTCTGATCATGGCAACAGATCCATCACCAGAACAAGATTCTAACCATCACCAGAACATGATATAGAGTCTGATCATGGCAACAGATCCATCACCAGAACAAGATGCAGAGTCTGATCATGGCAACAGATCCATCACCAGAACAAGATGCAGAGTCTGATCATGGCAATAGATCCATCACCAGAACAAGATGCAGAGTCTGATCATGGCAACAGATTAAATAACAACAAAAAAAACTATTTTTTTAGATCATTATAGTTTAACCACTAATTTTGACTAAATAATAAAATATTGTAATTAAAGAGTGAAGACCTTAACTATATTTTGATTAAAACATTGAATGTTAAAAATATTAATCAATAAAATTAATACCCTATAAATACTTAGAATTTATTGCCTAATTATCTAGCTTCTTTTGATTAATAAAATATATTTAAATTTTAACTAATGACAACCTATAAAAATATTAAGACTAATTAAACATAAATTTAGAATAATTAAACTCTTAGAAATGACTAAATAAATATTTAATTTAGCAATGAAATTTTGATTAAAAACTTCAATAAGAATATTAAATTTATAGCTAAGTTAAAGTAAAAACAATAAAGAACTAAAATTCCATATAAACAAATGCTTTCAAGATTGAAAAATATAGATATTAAAGATGGAGTTGTTTAATTTACATAGTTATTTGTTGTTTGAAATGATAACCATTTTAATTTATTATTAATATTTGTTTACTGATTTCTTATTGATATTAAGTAAAATTATACAATTAAAATCCACACATTTACAATTTTAAAATCCTAATTATTAAAGTGTTACATAAATAATGGTGGGAAGTATCCACTCTTTATTTTTATTTTTAATAAATATTGTAAAAAAACCATATTTATTATATATTATTGAATGTATATATAAATATAATTATAATTATATGTAGATAGTTTATTTTATAAAGTATATTTTGAAAGTAAATTGATATCAAAATATTGTTTTTATATAGTTGATTAACTCTATAGTGTATAGTGGTTAGACATTATTTTTAAATAAAAAAAAGAAATAAAAGAAAAAATGTAATGACATAAAAATACTCAAATAAAATTTAATAAAGTTTAATTTGCTAAATTATTATGGGACACTATCTCATGACATTTTTTTTTTATATTTTGTTTTTTAATATATATTTTTTATATCTTAAAAAATTCAATTTTAAAACCACATTTAAAAATAGTAATCAACCAATTAAAAACAATTTACATTAAAAAAAATCAAAATATTTAATTTAATTTTTGTGTTTTTTAAAACTTTGATAAACTTCATAATATCTATTTAAAAATTTCAAAACCAATTGAAAACCAAAAATAAACCATATAAGAGAAGTATAAAAAGTAAAACAACAATTACTTTGTTATATATTATTGATGGAAATATATATTGCGCTTAAAACTTTGTTTTATATTTAGTGAAGAAATATAATTAAGCTATTAATATTTTTGTTATTAAAATTGTTTGAAAAAATTATGATAGATGGAGATTTAAAACATTAAAAACTCAAAATCTCAATTTGAATCAAAACAATAACAATATTGATTGAAAAATATAATACACTTAATATTTTAATTATTATATTTAAATTAAAAAATTATAATATTTATATTTAATTAATCAGTGTTATAGCTAAATTATTTATAATCTTTTTCGATGTAAAAATTTAAGGAGTTGTTTTTAGTGTGATTTTTTGGAAGTTTTTCTAGTGGATTTTTCTGGTCTAATTTCTCTAAAGTCCTGCACGAATTTATTGAAGTCGCAAGTTTAATGGGTAAACCTGCACAATTAAAGTGCCCTAGGGGTTTTCGAATCCATATATACAGTAAAAAAATTAGTTTAAATAAAACAAATCAAGATTTCACCACAATTTTTTCCGTAGGATTCCGGCACCAGAAACTCCAAAAAGTCCACTAAAGACAACTCCAAAATTTAAAGGCTCCTCAATTTACATATTAATTAGAAAATTATATTGTAAATTAATTGCAATTGTTGTATTTAGAGCCATGCTCTTATATTGAAATTATTTTTTTTAAGTCATTTCATGTTACAAAGGCATGACATATCTATATTTATGAAACCAAGATACCAAATTAAGAAAAGCATTATATGATCCATGGGAAAAACAAATCTTAGACAGTTAGATAACATGAATTGACTCACATAAATAAATATTCTCCAATAAAATAAAAATATAGATATTTATATGTTTTATCATAAATATAGAAATGAATATATTATCAAATACTTCCAAATTTTATTATTTTAAGATGTTAAAAATATTGTTTATATGTTTAAAAATTAAATATAAAATTATATGGATTTTGTCCAACATTTTATAAACACTCTATCCATCATCAAAAAACAAAACTAATAAATAGTAAACCTATAAAATATTTAATTTATAATAAACTTACTTAAAAAACAAAAACAAAAACAATTATTACAAAATAAAAATTAAAATAACAATAAAAAAAATTAAAATAAAATATTAATCACAACAACAAAAAAATAATGAACATACATGAATGGCAATTCCTATTTCCAACACTATTGAAATATAAATGCCTCTGACATGCAAGGGGAATAGGGATTGCCTTGCTGCTAACATGCCAAAGTCAACTTTGAAAGAAATATAAATGCAAGGCAACCCCTATTCCCCTTGCATGTCAGACTGCATTTATATTTCAATAGTGATGGAAATAAGAATTGCCTGAATTGCCTACATGAAACCCCGCGCGACCTACGTTGATGTCCAAATATAGTTCTCTTATTTAAAGCGTTTGTACGATTCAATATTATGCAAAGTAATTGAGTTTATAGGAGAATCAATATAAAATTCAGTATTAAATGGACCCTATGCCCAGTTCTTTGCCGAGAAATCCATGTGTTAACTCTGATATCCACCTGGGAAATTTGTATGGATGGAGAATTATTTAGTCAGAGCAGTAATTGCTAGCGAGGTTCCTGACTTTTTTGTTGGGATGTGCGGACATGTGATTGGCCCAAGGAAAAACTAGTTATTGACTGTAATAGCTTGTCATACTAGTAGTAACTGAAGTGGGCCAAAGTCTACTACTTTTTGTATAGTGATGTGTGGTTTGATGATAAGTCACATGGGCGAAGCTTGGGAGACCAAAGTTCAAACCTCATTGAGTACAATGACCTCCTGTGGTGGCGGCTAGAGGAGCAGATTCCCCTAGATTAGGCAGTTACTGATTCACCATGTGGTTAAAAAAAATATCTTGTTTTTTTTATTTTTGTTTTCTGAATGGTAATATTTGTGTTTTTATCTCTGTTTTTGTTTATTTTATTTTTGTTTTCTGAATGGTAATATTTGTGTTTTTATCTCTGTTTTTGTTTATTTTATTTTTGTTTTCTGAATGGTAATATTCGTGTTTTTATCTCTGTTTTTGTTTATTTTATTTTTTGATTTTCAATAATTTATAGGTTAAGTTTATTATTTCTAATTGGATTTGTAAAATGAGATGGAATTAACAAGTGTTACATAGGTAATTAGATTTATTTTTTAATTTAATATAACAATGTTACAATTTAATAAAAAATTGGTTCTGTTAATTATTAGATAAATATAGTTTTTTTTTTTTAAATATAATAATATGGGTAATATACATTTAAATTATAAATTTATTTAATATTTAAATTTAATTTAAAATTTTAAATGAAAAAATAATAATTTTAAATATTTAAATTGAAATTTAAATATTATAAATGATTAAAAAATTAAAATGCAAAGTATTTTATTATTAATATATAATACGTGTTTTGTTTTAATTGAATTCTGTAAAAGTTAAAAAATGAAAAGAATAAGGAGCTTACTCTGGATTAAAAATAATTTAGGCTGGTTTTTTTATTTCTTCAAATATCATGTGAAAATTATATGAACAATTTAAACATTTGATTTTTTAACTTTTTATGAAAATTAAATTATATTTATAAGTAGGAAACCCTTTAATCTTTATCTCTTTGAATATAATGTGTAGATTATATGAGTAGTTTGAATATTTGTTTTTGAATTTTTATGATTTTCTAATTAGAGGGTGGGCTGATTCCCCTTTCATAGGAACTTAGTACCCCTGACTTGCAGGTGGTTGGTTATGCTCTTGGTGTTATAGTGGCAGCTATGAGGTTTAATTATTTTATATATAATACGTATTTGTTTTAATGAATTCTGTAAAAGTTAAAAATGAAAAGAATAAGAGCTTAATCTGGATTTAAAATGAATTTAGGCTGGTTTTTATTTCGTCAAATATCACGTGCAAATTATATGAGTAATTTAAACATTTGATTTTTTAACTTTTTATGAAAATTAAATTATATATATAAATATAAAACTCTTTAATCTTCATTCATATTTTAGAATATAAGGTGTTAAAATTATATGAGTAGTTTGGAATATATGATTTTTTGAGTTTTTATGATTTTATTTTCTAATTAATTTTGTCAAGAATTACTTAGTTGTTTTCTTATTAATTTTGTCTAAAATTTGATTAGATGCTTTTCAATTAAGTTGAGTTAAAATATATTTTTATATTAAATAATTATTATAAAGTTTAATAATTACTTTTAAAATAGTTCATAATGTAATGTTTTCATAAAGCAAATTTTCTTATAAATTTCTAAAAAGTTATAAATAAATGATGGATTTACTTAATGCATAATTAAGAGAAAGAGTTAAACACACTAAACAAATTTGAAAAACTTCATGAGAAAGAATATTTAATTTACTAAAACTGAAAAATAATAATCAATCATATGTTAAAATCTTTATTCATATTATTAATATAAGACAAATAATAACTATTATTGACCACCATATTAAGAATATTAATGTTTTTATATTAAATATAATATTTTTATTATAAGCATCTATTTAAATAGACATATTAATATGATTAATGTAATATTAAATGTCATATTTTTACATTTCATTTATTTTTTACGAGTTGTTCCATTGAAGATAGTGCAGTTCTCACAACACAAAGTTCAATAAATATAGTACCATTTAGTATGTGCTCCACAAAGATTAAAGATGCCTATTAAATTTCTATTAAATTAATCGATAGTGCATGGTTTGCCCGGTGGGGGTTGTTGTCTTTCTCGCACCCTGCCCGCGATCGATTCTCGTCAATGTGGCGTTGCGCGGCTATCATAGTGCAGCGATATATATCGGAATAAATGTGATTGATGTGACTGTTGATATATATGTAAATATTGTACAAATTGGGCCTAATATAAAGCTTCTTCAGGGCACTAAAAGCCCCCCCCCACCCCCCCGCCCCTTTAAAAATAGAATGACACCACTGACTTGACCCATGTACTTTCATTACATAGTAGAGTATGTGTTGTACATTAGTTTTTGTTTTTTTATTAATTAGATAAGACACAGAGTTCTAGGTATTGGCCAATCACATGTGTAAACAAACAACCAATAAATAAATAAATAAATAAATAATACCAAAGTTACACTTTAGTAAATAGAAAAATGTTTGTTACTTTTGACCAACTTAATTCAAAGTCAACATAAACTCAATGCATAATCACTGCTAAGGCAGGTATAATCACTGTAAGAAGAGGTACACCATGCATCCATCACTGAATATTTGATGGTATGTGACAAAATTTAAAAATATTTGAGTGTATAATGTAATTATTGCACAATAAGAATGCAAGGAATCATATTGAAAATAAATAGATTTAAACATTTCAGAATGTGTTTAACTTCCTTGATTCATAATGTGACGAGAGAATGCTGCTAGTAAATCACATTTATAATTTTTGTTGTCAAGGCATTTTGAACCTCATGAGAGAATGCTTCCAGTAAATCACATTACAATTTTTGTTGTTAAAGCATTTTGAACCACTACCGAACTTAGTGGTTCAAAACGAGTCAAACAACAAAAATTGTAATGTGATTCACTGGAAGCATTCTCTCATAAAATTTAGACATTATTATAAAATACTAAAACTAAATTTCTAATGTTAAACTTTGAAAAATAATGCGTTTTTTTTAATCAAAACAAACTAATAAACAGTAAAACAAAAAATTGAACATAATATATCTGCTTATCAGTATAATAAAACCCAAAAATATATCAAAACCTATTAAAATAAATAAATAAATAAATAAATAAATATAACCAATAAACTACGCCAAATTACCCGGGGAAAAATATTAAAGTAAGAATCAAAAATCAATGCACCTATGAAAATGTACGACAGGGGAACCCAAGTAATGCTCTCCAACTTTAGTACTTTGAGTGTACGTGGTTATTTTTTATCCCTTATTTATCAATTGTGACAAAATGAAAGTGATTGCCCACTCGCCTAATCCTGATCCCTGTACTAAAAAGTAATATGCAAATCAATATATATTGCTTTACGAAGTCACTCGATACATAGAATTTAGTGAGATTTTCAAATTTCAAATCGATTGGTATTTCAACATAATTGGGGAATGAAATTGGGAGTGTACTCAATTTTCAATGGTAATGATTTATATCAATGATTTCTTATATGGAATTCATAATTAGTGATGAAAATTGAATCTATATAATATTCATTTTTAAAAGGTTTATTCTTAATTTGTATTGGTGTAGAAAGGTTTATTCTTAATTTTATTTTGAAAAGTTTAGCAATATATAAAATTTATAAATATTTAATAAGTATTTGATATTTTAATATTAAATAATAGGAGATAGTGTAAGATGATTATAATAAAATTTAGATTCAACTTTTGAAATTTATTATTTATTAATTTTAATAGTTTTTGAATTATTCGTAAAAAGTATTTAAAAGGTATTTTTATATTTGATGATAAAAAATGAAATTATGTATATTTGATAAATTAAAGACTATTTTTATGATGTGTGATAAGAAGTAAATTTTTGTCGTAGTGGGAGTTTGGAGTGAAATGTATTAAGAGTATTTTTAATTTGATAATAAGGAATTGTAATTTTGTATAATTAATAGAATCAAGATGATTTATATTTGAGGATAATTAATGCAATGTTTGTATATTTGATAAAGTAAAATGTTATATGATGAACATTACATTTTATAAAAGGATTAATTTAGATATATATATTTTTTAATTTTCGCCTTGTTAGGGATTATAGCACTTTGCTTCACGGTAAAAGTCTATGGATCACGTTTCAAATGTCGTGCACCTTTTAGATCCACAAAGTTTACAACCAAAGCGAAATTGTAAAATCACAAGTTGAATATTATTCTTTTTTGTTGTTTGTGATGATTTGTTCTTGCTAATGCCCATGGATAGACTACAATTTTTTTCTTGTCCAAAACCTAACTCAGAGCTTTGTTGAAGATGCATTCTTTCATCTCTATTGTGAGTGTAGTGTTGATTGGTAAGGAGAACTACCATGAATGGTTAAGAAAAATTAGGCACACCCTTATCTTCAATTCCCTATAGAAAGGCATCTATGAAGGAGAAGGTGACAATGTGCCTACCAAGCCCAGATCAAATAAAGAGCTAGCCATATGGTAGAATAAGAACAACAAAGATTATATGTTGATTTTTTCTTCTATAAGTAAAGAGGTGAGTTGTCGTATTATTCCAATTACAAATGCTTATCATGCATTAAATAATTTGAAAGATTTATTTGAATAACACTCAGTATCAAAAGTATTTTAGTTGATAATCAAGCTGTTCAACCTGGAGTTGAAGGATGACGACAATTTGACCCTAGTCTTAGAACTTAGAGTTATCATGCATGATTTAGAAGTTGTTGGAATTAAAATGGACCCTCTCACAACCTTTTCTATGACCCTCTATCCTACATATTCTCACTATCTTGAATCCTTACAAGCTAGTGCCCAACTCAAGGACATTACTTTTGAAACTCTTGTGGAAAATTTTGTAGGACAGGGGAAATATTTTGGGAAGTGGAATACAACTTCTTAGTCCCCTAAAGAAGTAGTGTGCCTTGCACAAAAAGAGAAGAATCAAACAAAATTTTCTTCTAGAGGAAGATGTAGTAGAAGAGGACATGGAAGGAAGAACACTAAAGGCAGGGGGTAATATTATCAAGGAGGAAAATATGATATCCACTATATTCACTATAATAGATATGGAAATGATGCATCCACATGCAAAATCCCTTGGGATAGAATCAAGCAAGAACACAAAGAAGACAAAGGTAAAACACTAAATCCAATGAAAGGTAAAGCACCTAAATATGCTCATTATATTGTTGCCCATTGCAATATTGGACTAATTAAAATTATGTTTCATACTTCATTTTCTTCTTGGAAAGATGCATGGTTGCATGATATAGGTGCAACTTACCACGTGACGTTTTGGAAATACTACTTTGAAGATTTCAGTGACAATGTAGATGGAGCAGTATATTTTGTAGACAAGTCAAGTCTCAAGCCATCTAGACTTGGCATCATCAAGATTAAACTACCTTAAATTCTTGAATTTCTTCTGAATGATCTACTGTAATTTCCAGAGCTATAAAGAAACTTGTTGTCCCTTGTCCACATTTTCTAGCAAGGACACTTCATTCATATGTTTGATGGAAAAGTTGAGATAAAAAAACATCAGGCAGCATAGTTTTCATGACTAGAATAGAGGAGGAAAGCATGTTGAAGATGAAAGGAACATCTACTCGTGCACATAAATCTGCATACAATTCTCAATATAATGAAGGTAGATTTCCATCTAGTCTTCTATGGCATGCAAGATTTGTACATATTAATTATGACAATCTTCATTTATTGAAAGAAATGGTTTTTATGGTTTGCCAACTATTCCAAGGAAACTGAAGCAATGTGATACTTGTATCCTAGGAAAACATAGCAAGCAACCATTTCAAGATTTTTCTTCCAAAGAAAGTAGAAAGATTTCATTGATTCATTACAATTTATGTGGTCCTATGGTTGTTCCTTTTGCAAATGGAAATAAATATATGATGACTTTTATTGATGATTACACCAAGATATGTGGGGTATACTTGTTGAAAAGTATATCGGGAGTTTTTAAAACTTTCAAAAACTTTCATGTATGGATTAAAAATGATGTACAATAACATATTGGCTCTCTCCATAGTGATAATAGAAAATAATATACTTCTAATACATTTAAAAATGATCTTTGCAAACATGGGATTCAACATCAAACAATTGTACCATACAATCCTCAACAAAATGATGTAGCTAAAAGAATGAACATAACTATCTTAAATATGGTTCACTCAATGATGTTTTTCAAAAATGTAAAATTGATTTTTTAGGATGATGCAGTTCTCTAAATAGTATACATAAAAAACATATGTCCATCTCACGCTTTCAAAAACAAGACTCCTTATGAAATGTGGAATAGCCACATTCCTTAAGTAAGGC
>APFE030635506.1:0-10451 GCA_000404065.3 Pinus taeda
GTATAGAGCTTCCCCTGATATGTTCATATGGTTTAGGAAATAGATAGGTCTCATTTGTGCATTGAAACTCGATTGTATTGACCTCAGAGAAACCATTTGCTCCGAAATTTCTGGTATTTTGAGATTGTGATATTTTGACATTAAAATATCTCAATGTATATCTAAATGTGATAGTAAGATTTTTCAAGTCAACCCTTTCAATGTTGAAGTGTTTAACATAAGCTTCTATTAAAATGACATCAATATTTATGCAATGTCATTAGAGAATCGAACAGGGATCTCCGAGCAGGGCTATGTCTGGCTATGTTTGAAGTGTTTAGCATAAGCTTCTATTAAAAGGACATGAATATTTATGCAATGTCATTAGAGAATCGAACAGGGATCTCCGAGTAGGGCTATGTCTGGCTATGTATGCTGCTGACAGTTTTTGGGTACTTAACAAGAATAATATATGCCATCTATGTTCTCACCAAGACAGACTGAGAGTGGATACTCTATTTTTTGGACCCTGGTGCCATGTAAATCTTGTTTTGATGTAAACAGAACTGAAATATTTTTTTCACTTGTTTTTTTATGTATTTGTTGCTGGTATTTTAAGCAGAGAGCCCACTGCATTGAGCAGCATGTTTGTTTTCTTCATTTCTGTAAATGATATTTCCAAATTCATACCAGGACCATTTATTATTATTTTATGAGATATTATATACTTGCAAATATACAATATACAATTGAGATTGATGCCAAAGGCTTAGCAATCAATAGATTGTTCTTCACAAGAACCTCAGGCAGGAAACCGGCACCTGAATTACCATCGAAGACACAATACTAGATTCAAAAGAAAGACTGGGTTGATCTCTTCGTACTACGGGGGAGACAAGGGGCGGTTTGCCCGGTGCAGGGCTACCTATTCAGATAATCTAACTGTTCAAACCATCTCAATAGTCGTCAACCATATTCCATTCTTGTCGATTCCCATCCCCGAGGTCTAGGACGGTTGAATCTGGTCTGATTTTCGTTCACATCTTACGGAAAGAGTGAATTCAATAGTCAATTTAGAAGATAAGGTGCGCTCGAGAAAACACTGGAAATCTAAAACAATAACATAAAAAAGTTGAAAATATAAGTAATTTCTTTAATTAATTAATTGCGTTATTGGTCACGAAGGTTCAATTTTCTATAATACAAAGCAAAGACAAAGATAGTGGATCACTGGCTCTCGAAGGTTCAATTTTTCTATAATACATTGCAAAGACGACTAAACCAGGTGAAACATCCATAATTAACAACTTTAAAATTAATGCCCACTTGTTCAGTGGGATCAAAGGGCATATTCGGCCATATATTTACGCTTTTGACTGCTCTTCAATAAAGCAAGACAACTTCCCCATGAGAACCCATCTCCGAATATTGAACTTTTGTCCTTGCAACAAAATGTTAGGACACAATAGTGAACATGTAATAGTCGTGCACTGTATAAAATATTAGTTGACATTCCTGGACCATATAAAATATAACATAGCTAATAATTATGTTTTCTGCAATTTGGAAGAAGACCACAAAAATAAATGAAAACAAACCCTAGAAGAGCCTGGTTTTCTTAGTATGGCTTGTGGAAGGTGGAAGGTTTGGGAGAAGGGCGAGAAACTTAAAAATGAAACCCTCATCTAAGAACCAAATGCATCTGACACGGGTAAAAACCAGTTGCAAAATTTTTCGTAGAGAACTGAAACTGAAAAAAAAGTTCTGAAGATTTGAAAGAAAGTTAAAAAAAAAATAAAAATAAAAAGCTATAATATTGGTGAGTCATGGAAGGACACCGCAACTTGGATGAAAACCTGACCGGATTTATCAAGCGATTTCACAACTTCCTTACCATGCTCCTCACTCGTGGAGTCCATACAAATCTGCAATAATTCTTTACGAAAAATACAGGCATTGGGAATCTGGCGCCAAATTAGATTCCAACCATTCTCTATGCCCAAAGCATTGCAAATCCCAGTTTTTCAAATCTTGAACACCTTAAATATCTCAACATAAATGGGTGCATCAAACAGGAAACCGTGAATCCTGAAGGCCTGAGATCACTGGAAAAACTATGCATGGAATTTTGCTTAGAATTAAACACATTGACAGATCTTTCATATCTACTAAATCATTCCAGGTCAAAATTTCTCTTTTTCAAGAGTCGTTTCTGCGTGGTCTTGAAACGAGCCTGGAAGAAACCCTCAAATGTGGGATGAGTCAAAGTTGTAAGGAAAAACGCATAGCCTGCTAGGAAATAAGTAGAGGTGAGAAAGAAACAGATAGGTTCCATCACCCACGACAGCTCCCAGAACGTAAGCCACATTAAATACACTGTCTGTAAACTCATGAAGCCTAACCCGCCCCATAGCCTCCCCATCAATTTCGGCCTGCTATTTTCTTGGCCTCCCCATCAATTTCGGCCTTCAGCTTCTCCATCTCCTCTAGCTCTTCCCTAAGAGGATTGAACAGAGGCAGCACGGTCTCCATAATTCTTGCGACCTGCAAAAAAAATGGGGCAAAAGTGTTAGAAACCCTAACAAGAACAAGAAGTTAGAAACATCTGCAATAATTCTTTACGAGAAATATAGGCATTGGGAATCTGGCGCAGTGTTCTTTTATGGTCATCCATCTGGACGAGCCTCAGCAGTCTCCTCTTTTCCTCCGCAGACATCTGTTCCCCCAGCGGGGAAAAATCCAGACACCGGTGGCCTCGTCCAATTTTATTCAAATTTTTCATTTCATCTGCCAAGCAACCCTCTATCTGCTGGGTCTCATCGTATACCGGTCTAATCAATTGGATGGATGAGATTATTTTCATCATCTAACACTTAAATCAAAGGCTCAGAAATGTACACGTAATCCAAGAGGAAAGTTGATTTCAAATGGAAACGCCTTACAACGTAATTAAAATATTTTTCGTAAATATATCATATTTCAAATTATATATATATATATATTCTTGAATTCGACCCTGAGAACATTGAGAAAAAGATTGGGACAAAGGTGAACAAAAAATTGTGTTAAAAAACTCTCTAAAATACGTCATCGAGACGAAGCGTTAGGATTAAAGAGGCGTCGTTCTCACCATTTTAACACGATAGCACTGTAAGATGCGGGGAAAGATCGCAATTAATTAAAAATGAAAGCATAATAGGAGCATTATGAAACGGATTTTGAAGCGATTTGGGTGGGGTATTGTGTTGTTGTTACTACACATAATAATATATTTATAAAATATTTATTTTAATTTTGGATTTATTAATGATTAATAAGAATTTTATTATATCAAATTTATAATATAATAGATTTGAATTTAAGATGGATTTATATTAACAATATATATGTGTGGATAATTAAGTGTAAGTATAAAATTGTTGAGGATATAAAGAGATATTGCTTATACTATGTAGATGTTTTAAACATATACATTGAAATGTTTTATATATTGTATGGAGAGGTATATTCTATAACTCAATAGGAGCGCTATATGTGGTTTCTTGAGTGTTCAACATAGAGTTCATATGTGCCCCTTTTTAAACATAAATAAAATATTATTTAAATAGAAAACAATTTCCTATAATAAAAAACAAAAATGAATATGAACATTTAAGTTTAATTAAAGTATATAAAATATAAATAATCCTAACATCAAAACTTAATGTGGTAAAAATATTTTACTAACCTTTAGGCATAGATAAAATAATATAATTTCAATATTAACTTAAAAATAAAATAAAAGAAAAAAAAATAATAAAATTGTAAAAGAAAAATAGTTTAATAATTGCATATAGTAAAATTATTCAGTCTCCAAGGGAAAGAAAAAAAAGTAATTGAAAGTTGAAAAATAAATTAACAAATATCATATAATTCTTAATAGAAAAAATAAGAAAAGTCAGGTATAATCATTCAATGTTAATATAAAATTTCTATTAACATTTTAAAATATTTATAATAATAAAAAATTTGAATGTTTGTCATCAATAAAATATGGTGATACACATGATTAAGTAATATTGATGTATACTAAAAAATATATATTAAGAAAACCCATTTTAATGTGAACAATGTAATCATAGATAAAATATCTTGTAAAATATTTCAATGTGAACTATGTATATATTATATATTGTTTTAGA
This sequence comes from Pinus taeda, assembly GCA_000404065.3. NCBI lineage: Eukaryota > Viridiplantae > Streptophyta > Pinopsida > Pinales > Pinaceae > Pinus > Pinus taeda. The sequence continues at coordinate 4,161 of APFE030635506.1, forward strand.
AATAATTATGTATTTACCATAGAAAGCAATTGGATAAAATGAGTTTTGTGGTTAAAACTCTTTAATTAATTCTACCGTTTTACAATTATGTCATTTTTAAGGTTTTTATTTTATTAATTTTTTTCTTTTAATCCAACAAAGATTTGATGGACTTACAAGTTTAAGTTATGTAAAGAGAGAGAACCACTAATGATTCATTGGGATCTATAAGGATGATATGATGCATTTTTTTTTTTTTTAATTTTTCACTCTAAAAAAAAGTTTGCATTTAACAAATTTGATCTCTCTAGACTCATGCTAAATACATACTTAAATTGAATCTATACTAATATATAAATATTTATACACAACACTTTGAACTCCATGCAAAAGACATAAAAATATATATTATATTAAATAACATGTTATTCAAATCTTCCCATTCCAACATTTGTTTCACTTTCAATTACACTTTAAAGATATACATACATACAATTCATATGGAAACACACATCACAACTCTCTCCTCAACAATGAGTAAATTTCATATCTTTTATATATTGAGATTTAAAAAATAAGTATCTATCTAAATTTCTTTTAACATTTAATTATTTTATATAAATTTCATCCAAATTTTATTGAAGATGAACATTAAAATTTTTATATATACTAGATATTACAATATTCTTTTGTTATTCATATTTTTTTTAAATACCATATATCAAAACCTCTTTTGTAATATATATTAAATATGTTTTATTAAAAATAATTTATAATTTAAATGTTTATGGGTATTTGAATAGACCTACTCAAATGTATTGTTAAAGTAATTCTTAAATGTGAAGTCACTAATTCAATTCCTAACCCTATTTAATTGTTATTCTTAAACATAACTATAATGTAATCACACTAATAACAAAACTTAAAAACCAAAAATTTTAATAAAAAAATTAATAATTTAATTAAGAGAATTTATTAAAATAAAATAAAAACTACAATAATAATAAAAGCATCATAGTTATATAAATTAATACTCCCAAAAAAAGGCACAGTTTATCTAAGTAAATAATATTTACGAGTCTTTACCATATAAAGCATCCATCTTTTAATTTACAAAACAAAAGGTAAACATAAATAATGTTCCTAATTAAAAATGGAAACCTTTATTTAACAATGCTCCTAAAGATGAACTATATTAGCTGGTTCTAAAAACATGGACCAATTATTGGAAATGTGATTTTTTCATAAAATCTTCATAAATTAACATGTTATGGATCATAAAAGCTTGAATTCGAATATAATATTTCTTTTACCATTTATAATTATTAAATTAAAATGATTATTAATATTTAAATCCACAACTGAAGATTATAATATCGAATTTATAAATATTTTAAATTGATATTACATTTTTAAAATAAATTTAAGATAATCCATATCATATAACAAAACACTAGATTTTAATTTTAGAGTAATATCGACTATTTCATATGTTTTTACAGTACATATTATTACTTTATATAAACTGATTTTTTTGAATGTATATATAGATTCAACACTTTCAAAAACTTTTAGAGGACTTAAATTGTGTGGAAATTATCCATTACACCTGTGATTTCAAAAAACTCCAAAAACACTAAAAACAACTCAATAAAATGGGGAAGAAATTTACATGTATTTGTGAGATCCATGTGCGTTTCCCACAGAAGGTAGGTCTAAATACGTGATTTTCATCGAAAGCAAACGAATGCTGTTTACGGAGGTGCATGACCACTGACAGTGAAATTCTATGTTGCACGTGTACCCGCTCATAAAAGCTAGTTTGGTGAGGCCATGAAACCATTATAGAGCTCTGTACAACGATACAAATAATTCAGATCTAAAACTAATTCAGCCGGCCCTTTGCTACATTTACAACCACTTTTATTCTGTCAGATTTGGTAATATTGATTATGATTTCATTCTGATAGTGTGGGGAATAAATGAATTTCTCTAAAGGAGCTTATGTTTGAAAATTCAAGTTAGGGTTGAGAGGTGATATTCATGTTTAATCTTTGAAGCTTTTGGTTAGTTTATTAAATGATAGTGAATTCTATGGATTTTATTATTGATGAAATTTGTTCTTGGAAAGTTTTCTTTATAATTTTTATTGATTTGATTGGAAAAATGGTTATTTATTTAGATAGTAAATTTATAAAATCTTATTTAATTAATTATTTTATTTTATTATATTTGATGATGGAATGTTTAGTGTTTTAAAGTTATTGAAAGCTGTTTATGATGATGATGATGATTAACATCTACTAAGATCAATGCGGTGTATCAGACCTCAAGAAAAGAAAAATAATCTAATTGTGATTCTTCAAAATCTTGTTTCTTTGATAAAAAAGAAGAGAAATAAGCGCTCTAAGATCACTATAGTTGGGCTGCCTTAATAAGTCAAGAAGGTTGGAAGTGTGGCAGATGTTAGTGAATTGAGAGAAAATGTGCGTAAGACTCGAGCAGTCTAAAAGGAAGTGTTTTTCATCTTCCACCTTCTTAGTATAGAAAATCTAAGAGATTCTATCACCCCAAGGAGCCTTGGGAGCAGACCACTGTCTAGTTTCATTTCGAAGCTCGTGAGAATTAGTTCTTATCCTAGTGATGTTCATTTTTTCCCAAGGAGCCTTGGGAGTAGACCACCATCTAGTTTCATTTCAAAGATCATGAGAGTTAGTTCTTATCCTATCGATGTTCATTTTTTTCTTAGTGTTGGTCAACATAGAGAGACAATTATAGTTATCAAGGGTGGGGTTGATCACCTCTTTATAGTATCTTAGCTTCCTTTTACCCTCCAGCTCCTTATCATCCCACAAATTGTCCCTAAAATTGGAGGTAATAGTATCTTTGACACTATATTTGCTTCCCATGATGATCTCCTCTTTAACCCCCCAATGACTCAGCCAATACCGAGCATCCTTGTGCCACCTACATTTGAGGCAAAGGTAGGGTTTTTGACTAAAGTTAGAAGCAATTTTTGGGAGCCTCTTGGATTCCATGTCGTAAAGCATCTTCTTATACATCAAATATCTAAATATAGTTGTACTTTCAATGGGAGACAAGACAAATTCAATCAAGAGGATAAGATAGGCAGTATTTCCTTTGATATTTAGCTTGTAGGTTATGACTTCCTTTTGAATAATCTCAATATTTCTCCACGACTCTCTGGATATACTACAACCCCAAACTTCACATCTGTATCAAACAACAGGGATAACGAGAGTCTCAAAGAAGAATCATTTTTTACTCCAAATGAAAATATCGACCGACTTACAATTTTTTTCAAGCTCATAATAATCTTTCCATCCTCTAATAACCCTTTTCTCGATGTTACAATTCCATTTGAGCTAATGAGGAAAGTCAATACCCAAATAGTTGTAAGAAAAAACCTGTTGTAAACAATGGTTATCATAGACGAAACTACCATGGGTGGTCTTTTTGATTTAATGATCATGACTTTAATCTTGCTAGTATTAACTATCATACCCATCTTGGAACAGTAGACATGGAGAGTATTAAGCTGCTTGTCTAGGCCATCATGGCTTTTTGCAAGAAGAATGATATCATCGGCATAAATCACAAGAATAATGATTACACTACCAAGCTTGGTGCCCTTGCAACCTGTAGTTTCTAGACACTAATCAAGCTTATTGATGTAAATATCAAAAAGGGTAGGGGATAGGGGACACCCCTGCTTAATCCTAATATTGCATTTAATATCTTTAGACCACCCTTCGTTGGTTTTAAGCTTGGTAATGATAGTCTCGTAGAGGTAGATCACAACGATCCTCAGTTAAGGAGGAATCATGATCTCTTCAAGTCTCTCCCAGAGATTATCTCGAGGAACAATGTCTAAAGATTTTCTAAATTCCACAAAACAACAAAAGAGACTGGCTTTACTATTGCGGCATTCCTCTTCAATGATCATGAGAGTGACAAGATGGTCGATAGTCAAGTGATGTCTCCAAAAACTAGCTTGCCCTTCAGATCTTTTACCATGGTTTTCAAGCAAAAGGCTAATCTTCTTTTCCAAAATGTGCCCATATATCTTGGCTAGGATGTGGCTAATCATAATTGTCATGTAGTTAGAGGGAACACTTTTGTCACCATTTTAAAAGATAGGCACAATAAGGCTTTGCATCTAAAGCTTAGGGAAGCCATGTTGTGCAACCAAATTGAGAAGCTTGTGGAGATGAGGAATGAGGATAGATTTTTCCATTTTAAAGATCTCAACTTAGTATCCTTCAATATCTTCAACTTTCCCATTAGTGAGCTTATTAATCCCATAATCAACATCTTCTAGGGAAAATATATCATCCTTAGTAGGAGTGTTTAAGATGGTGCCCATGGTGTCCAAAGAGTCATACAACTTCTTAAGACATTTTTCCCAAATTTATAGGGGTAGAATGGTTATCTTTAATTTTATAAACAAGCACATTCCGCCAAAACTTTATAGGCACAACTTTAGAAAGGTGGAGAAGATGCTCATGCCTCTTATTAATATATGACCTATTCTTCCTCTTGATGAGCGCTTTGTATATACTTATATTATTAAGCTTAATGATTTCATTAGGATCATGTTTGATCACCTTCCTCACAATTTTACAGTCTTTAGTATCTTTGGAAGTTCTATTTTTCTACTTATACTAAGTCTCATTAGAAAACTTACTAATAATAATAGAAACAATAGTAGTAAAATAGTAATAAATTTAATCAATATTGTTATTATAGGTCAGAAAGGCTAAATCCCTTTCTAAATTCCTTAAGAAAAGATTGACATTAATCCTATCTAAACGAATGTGTCTTTTGCTTTCATGGGTTTCCTGCATGTTTGAATAACATTATTATTGATCTCGTTGGGAAATTAGTTATTTGTTCCACTCGTGAATCCACTGATGTTCTTTTAAATTTCGTTTGTTCCAATGTTGAATTCTTCAATGTTTTCTTTTTTATTTCTAAGAACTTATTAATGTTATTTTAATTTTGGTTTTTTATAATTGGTGATTGAAGATTTAGTGTTATTAAAAAGTGTTTCAAATAATGGATTATTGGAAAAAAGCAATCTAATTTATTAATTTTTTATATAATTTTTTAGTATTGCGAATTATTTAAATTTAAAATGATCGATTGGAATAATAAAAATTTCCAAAGTGAATTATAAAAGATATTATCTGATATATCTCATTAATATTTATATAATATTATTATGTATTTAATTATGATGGTAAAATGATTAATTATTTAAAAAAATGGTCTATAAACTATTGGGTTATATGCTTATTACGTAATGTGAAAACTTGATTTTTTATTAGAGAAATGAATCAATTAGATAATAATTTCATAATTTGAATTTATATGATTTAAAAAAATTAGGATATACATTAATACATAAATTTTGATACTAATTAATGCTATTTAATTTAAATTATCGAATATAAAAATTTAATAAATATATATATCGACCTCCTTTATGGAAAATATTAATAAAATGATGGAGTCAATACAGAGAAGTGAACAGGTTTCTGAATCCATGATAACAAGAAGAATCATAAGTTCGATAAAGAGAGGCGGAGTAGTATATATATTTCTACTTACTTGCAGTCCCATGAAGATTTTGGTTGAAAATTGTGTAATACTTTCATCTCAAAATGACATATTTCCACGAGAATAGATTGTGGATTCATATAAAAACACATTAGAAGTAACCGTGTCTCCTTTGTATTGTTTTCCTATCAATAAAATTAGAATTTTATTTGAAAGAGATGCTTTCATAATACCTTGTATTATAAATTTTGAAACTTATAATCTGCTTGAAACCTAAGTTAATAAATTAAAATAATATCAATTTTTTTTAAATAAATTTCAAAATAAATTATTTTAAAAAAACTATTAGTTATTATACAAAAAAAAAATTTTAATGTATTTAAAATATAAATAAAAATTAAAACAAACACCTATTGCAAAAATAATAAAAGAACCATATGCTTGAAATAAAGAAATAATACTACACGAAAATGTGTAACAGGAAAAATTGATTATTTAAGTAATTTAAGCAAATTGTTTATCTCAAAAAAGTATTTAAGAGACCAATGAGGAGTAAATATAGGACTTAAATAAATGGATAAATAAAACACTTTATACTTAATTAAAAAAATTAAATACTGCATATAAACCTGGTATATATAAATAATTTATTTAAACAGAATCATGGTGATCGTTAGTATATTATAATTTTAAAAGGATGAAATAAGTAATATAAGCCATAATCGCTTA
>APFE030635515.1:0-11685 GCA_000404065.3 Pinus taeda
TTTATGTAATGTAAAGGAGGTTGCCCCCTCGAAGAGGCTGAATTCTAAGGTGTTGATCTATCTTTTCTATCTTTTCTTGAGCTGGTTTCATAACACTTTGGCTTTGATCACTAATATATTCCATACTTTAACCAATATTTAAAAAAAATACTCTGCCAAACCAACTTTTATACAAACTAAATTTCTGTACCACTTATTGTCGGGGAGACTGTATGATGTTGATATTGTCAAGGAGGGGAGACTGTATGATTTGATAAAACTTAAGATAACCAATTTGAAATTTCAAAAATTTATTACTTTCGAGGCCTTATTGCTAGGTTGTCAACTTTGGACATCCAAAAAGAATTTTCATCCAAAGTATGAAAAATTGCATGTAGCTTTTTTCCCCTTTTATCCAAAGTTTGGAAATTTTGAAACTACAACAGACATGTACATTAAAAAAAAATTTGTCAGAAGTTTGAAAAAATAGAAATACCAAATTCACCTGTTATCTAAAGTATGAAAGGGCATACATATACATTGAAAAAAACACCACTTTTATAGGCCATTGCTTCACATTTGTCCATCTGCCACCACTATAGACCATCACTTCACCGCCTCTCTTGACTACTTAGATAATAACTACAATTGCATCATAATTTTCGATGAGATTTAGACTGTGTTAGAGAGAATAAATCAATGGCACTAAGAAAATTGTTTAATCTCTTTAATATGCATGGAAACATTTAAACATCTATATTAAAGAGATATTCTCAACACTACAAAAAGGATGGTTGTTTGTTTGTCTAAATAGTTTTTTGAGTGGTCATGATTGTTCACAATCCCATGAAATAGGCTAATTGGCCTTCATCATAGACATTAGTAACCAAAAGGTATGTTTATGATGTTACCTTTCCTGGATTTGGATTTGGTCTTACCATGGTTTTAGTCTTTGGTCTTATCATGGTTTTAGTATTTATTTTAGTTTTTCAATCTTTTTGTTATGTTTAAATCCATTTCAATATCAAACTACTATGGCAGGACAAGTGCCCAAACTACTATGGCTAGACACAGTCTCGGAAAGGGAAAAATGGGTGCATACATATTAATCTAGCTAATGTAAATCTTGTAACATTGTATATAGAGAACTCCTCAACTAAAGTGCACAAAATATTTACCTACAAGCTTAGGGAATGGGTTCAACTTTCTAGCCCCAGATATGGTCGATTTGAAACCAAAACCAACTCTTTATTTGGTTTCTTGGGCAATGATTCCTTGTCATAGCTCAAACACAATATTGCTTCGATTTGTGTATCTATAACATATACCAAATTGTGTGACTTTGGGTATCAAAAAATTGAAATTCAGAACTATTTGGATGGAATTTGACCTTGGGTATCAAAAGAATTGAAATTCATAACTATTTGAATGGAATTTGGAAATATAACAATATTTCTATTAAGGTTTAATGCATTTTATCTTCAGGAAATGAATACATAAGTCAGTAAATTAGTACAGGAATCAGAGTCACCTTGAATGACTTGAACGCCGGAAGATTATGACGATTGTTCTTATTGGTTGAATCATTACTCTGCAGCTTCACGTTGTCTTTGGTTAATCAATTTTATCTTGTTTGATTCATAATATATATTTCTAAATTGAATCAAAGTTTTCCAAATCTTAAAAATGTTCAAAGAGGCATTCAGAAAATGCTTTCCTTAATTGATTTCCACTACAACAATGGCCTTCGTGGACATGGACCATAATGGAAACTTCAAAAAAAGTGCCTTAAGTGCAAGTGATAATGTTGTATATCCCTGGGACTCTTACCTCCATGAATCTACTACATGATGATGATACCCATAAGGTTGTCTACTCCTAGTTCCATTAGGGTTGCTATTGTACAAATTCCTACCACCATTATATCTCTACAATGGTTGGATGCTTTCCTTCAATGTTTTGAACTGCAAAAATGACCTTCATGGGCTCGAACAACATGGAAACTTATACAAAGATATACTTCTCCGATCGCTACCATCGAACATGCCACTCTAAATTTCCAGGCTAATGAATTAGGAAACATTGGCCTGCACCAGAATATTTAAAACACAGTTCATTTTAACACATATGCATCTTTCTTTCTTTCTAAGTTATTTTTCCCTTTCTAAAAGATGGAACGAAACGGCCAAAAACTCTATAACACAAAGATGACTAGAATTGTCGATGCTTTATTGCAGGGAAGCTGAGCAAGTAGAAAGAGAGAACTCCACCGAAATCATGGACAGGGGTCGGCAATGTAAACCGCTAAGAGATCAGCATAATGAGGTCCAAATCAAGCCAAAAGTATACAAATCCGCAGGGCTTAATTTTGCTCAAAACTGCACAGAGTCTTACGATAAATACAAGCTCAGTGGTAAAAAAAATCCGAGAACTTGATTATGTCAAACAGATCTTCACATCGAGTAGAGCACGAAAGCACACAGTGGCTAGAGTGAGCATACCTTAGTCATGTCCAATATATTCAGGCATTAACAGGAGTGTCTGTGGTAGCTCACTAAATGGACGTGTGGCTTGTTTTTATATTTTCATTGAACGTGTGGTTTATATTTTCAAAACATTTTGGACATGGAAATAAAATCATAATTAAATGCACTTTGGACGTACAAATAAAATCATAATTACTCACTAAATTGATGCATGATTATCTAGCTCTTATGCATAATCAAGGCAAGCCTACACAAAGATTTAGAAAACAAGATTTTTCTTGGACGGTTGGCATGTCATCAAGCTTCCATTGGAGTAAGTGGGTGTATGTATTCTAATTGTGTTCCCAATCAAGTGTCTCTTAGAATGAAGAACAAGGAAATTAGATTGCGTGTTTACTTTCTAAACTTAATTGGCCCCATCAATTTTTTTATTCTATTTATCATCCGATTGAATGAAAGGGATGACCTACAAATGATACCAAAGCTCAACAGATTCGAGATTCAAGATCAGATGAGCGAACAAGGAAAGCATGTACTACTAGAAGAGTAGACCTCAGAGTAAGAGATTCCTAGTGTTTGAAGAAACTTACTTGGAGCCTTCCTTCACCCCTGAACTAGAATCCACTGAGTGCGCCTATGATAGGATCCTCCTACTAAGGAAAGGACTCTATTATAGAAAGAGAAAACCCATATCCTATTAAGTTCTATTTTATTTGAATAATGCAAATATTGATTTTCAAGTTTATTTTTGTATATTCAAGTATTTTTGTATTTGACAGAGATGGATTGCATTTAAGACTAACACATTTTAATGACTTGTTATGAACTATTCTGATTTGGATGAAGAATTAATGGTGCTATTAAACGATGGTTCACATGCCAAAACACTTCTCCTGGGCCAAAATGGTGTATTGTGGAATTATAATAATACATCTTTTAAATAATGTATATTTATTATACTACTAACCAATATTATGAAATTATAATTAAAAATGTGTTATTAGTTTGTTTGTCCATTACCTACATTCAATTGTGGATTATAGAAGAATTCATGATGTTACCAACATAATTATTGTTTGCATTGTCCATTACATATATTCAATTGTGGATTTCTAGAAGAATTCATGTTGTTATAGGCAGAATTGTTGTCATCATAACAATTTACTCCTCGGGATTTTCCCACCATTCACACAAAATAGTAAAATAAAAATATTATATATATGCACACAAAACCATGTTGTTGCCAATATAATCTTTCCCTCCTCACTTGACTGGTTTAACTTTGCAATTGGAAAAAACTACTGGTAGGGACTACAGGTTGAAAGCAGCAATTCGAGCACCGCTCACCATAAACTTAAAATATGTTGGACTATAGATTTGAGGGTTGAGTTAACTATTGTAATATAAAAGTGTGGAAACTCACAAAGTGAACTTGATTATTTCATTAGCCATCACTATTATTTATACATGATCGAGTCAGAGAATCAACAGTGATCTCCACCGACTCCTACCAACTATTAATTACCCCGCTGACTAACAGTGAGATCATCATCATATGAACAGGGTTTTTCGACATCATGAATAGTCACGGACAACATGATAATATTATAACAAACCTCCCCTTAATCACGATGACCTAAACTTTAAGGTGCATGTTGGTCTGAATCTCATCTAGGGCTTACAACAATACATAAAAAAAAACCTGATAAGGGGGCTTTCATTTTTGTTGTTGGTTTCACACATCACAACTCTCTTCAGCAGACACTTGGTTGCAAACACTCCTATGTGCTAACACTCCACTGGAAACTCTTTGTGATCTATGCGACACAGGCGTCACAGTCAATACAACCATCTTCAGCAGACACTTGGCTGCAGACACTCCTATCTACCAACACTCCACTAGAAAATCTCTACGATCTATGCCACTCAGGTGTCACAATTAGCACAACCTTCTTCAATGGACACTCGGTTGCAGACACTCCTATCTGCCAACACTCAATTGGAACCTATCTGTGCGACACAGGTCTTAAACAATGATCTCTAATAGCATCAACAACAGAGAAGAGTCCACTTTCCCTTCACAACCATTGAGCCCTCCTCTAGCTCTTCACACCACAGAGTCCACATCTCTGCACACCATCGAGCTTACAGCTCTGGCTCTTCACACCACAAAGCCCACATCTCTGCACACCATCGAGCTTACAGCTCTGGCTCTAAGCTCACATGCTCCTAGGATCACCCTTATGCCCTCTTCCAGACAACATTGGATTGTACATAGCTCCACAAGCTCTGGTAGTGAGTCTCACCACATAATGCGACCTCTCAACAACTCACTTGTCTCCTCACAACTCACCTGAGCATTGAACTGACATCCAAATGATTTCAGCTAATACAAGCTCACGATATCAACAACACTTCATGGCACTACGGCTCCTTGCATAAAAAACACTAATAGCTCATGACTCCTTGCAGAATGATCCTTCACTGTGACACATATGCAAGCCACCTTTGCACACCTCAAATGCAAGTTGCTCCAATAAATTGCTTCACACTTGACGCCCACCATCGTGCACCACAGGTTTCTCAGCAGCAACACAGTTTCCAACACAATCTGCATGATCACAGTGATTTCTTCAAACTATCCTCAGAGCTCCTCACAACTCCAACAACAAAATCTCAAATGACCAGTCACTGACTACACCCTTTCTAATCAATGGGATTCACATGCATCCCATGCACTTCACATCAGGTTCACCACTCAACACAAAACGGTTATCTTGAATGGTAACAGGCATAATAGGATCAGCAATTCACAATACATACAATCTAACCATCTATTGGCTCAAAGTCCCCTTTAATGCATTTCAAAGGTTGGATAGGTCATAAGATGTCACCATCTGCTAGACCACAGTACCCCTGATTGCACTTCACAGGTTGGATAGGTCCACAGCGCTAGACCCTGACCAAATCATGTTGCCTCCTCTGATGTTTCTCTTTAGCATTCTACACTAGCTCCTTTTCTCAGATTCACATGAGTAGGGTCCTCCTACAACACTTCAAACAATGTCCATTGTCAATTTAAAAGCTCCACGACATCGATATGTCGTAGCTTACTCGAGTGATCATGTGCTCAATATTTAGCTCAAAAATAAAAAGTTGTCAGATTGGCTAAAAAACTATACGATTGTGTCTATCTCATCAAGATGATCATAACGCAATTTGTTTCACTGAAAACAGAGTCCGGATGAAGGAGAAAAGGCCTGTTGTTCATTTTCTTAAACAGCTAAAAAATATTGCAGAATGGGACAGAATGATGACATGGCAGTCTACTCAGCAAAGGGAATCTTCTTCAGTTTTATCCCAATGGGGTTGTGACAAGTGTCACCTCCAGATTCGCTGGTTTGGTTGTGTGAAGGTGAAATTGCCTAATTAGCTCCAAGGTGGAATTTGAATTTATTTTTATTTAAATATTATATATATAATATTATTGATATTATTTTAGTAAATACATATATATATATATATATATAGATTAGAAACATAATTATAAAATCTGCATTTATACAAAGTTTTGAACTATATTAAAGTCAACAAATAAATTTGTGGGCGCAATGTTTTTTTTATATGGTTTGAACAATATATATGGCACATATATTTTATATGGAAAAAACATATATGGGATGGGTCGGAAGTGGGTTTGAACCCATGACCTCCCCCCCCAACGAACCACCCCTGTGACATTTGAAAAGCATTACTACAAAATTATATTTCAAGCGACTGCGGAATTGATGGCAGGGTGGTGGGAGTTAGCCCTACGGGCCAGCCCCATCCTCATGCGACCACAAGCATGTGACCAAGGGTCAGCAGATGGATAAGGGCTTAGCGCTAATCACACTTAGCTTTAATTAATTTCATTTAAGCCTTAATTGAACCCACCTTAATTCCGAATTAAGTTGGCGGCGGATTTGGTGGTGCACCAAATTCAGCAGGACTGCCAGTTTTGGCAGACTTAACTGGAGTCTCTCCAGATTTAGCAGGGTTTCTTAGGAAAAAATTGAATGCAGCATAACTTGACAAATTTTTTACCAAATTGAGCTCAGAAAGAAGTATTCTTGGTATTCTAAACACATTAGTGCAGGTATCAGGAGCCATAGAGTTTTGTAAACAAATTTTTTGCCACATTGAGCTAATATAAAGGCCCAAGCCATGGAAGCTGGACCAAGGAGATGTAGCCCAGGAGAGGTGAACTCCTTCATCAAAACAATGTGTTAATGTGTCTCTTTGATGGTTTGCTACATTGTACATGTTTTTTGTTAATTATTAATTTCTGAAGCTATTTTGCTCATGAATGTCTTGTTTAACTTAAGGAAATTTACCAATTTGTAAGCACCAACAACTAAGGAAACCTCAACATAAAAAGCAAGAAGCAAACACATGTTTATAAATTTGTAATTGTTATTAGCACAACAAAACTAATCATACAAAAACATATCAAGTTGGTACCAGAGCCCAAGGTTGAATTGCTTGATTGCTTGAGTTTATGCAATTAGGGTTTTAATGGTTGCAAAATTGCGATGCTTACAAGGTTAAAGTTGCAGAAAGGAGAAGGGAAGTTATTGGATTCAACTCTTGAGGTAATGCCTAGAAAAAGGAGAGTCGCAAGGCCACAATCTCCACCACCCAAAGTTCTAATTCCAACTGCACTTGAAGCTCCTCAAGTTTTTCCTTCAACTAAGATTAAAGAAGTACAATCAGTACAAATTTCTGAGCTTGAATCCATAGCAATTATGTCTGGAGAAAGAGAGCCTGAAGGTCCCTCTATAGAAGAGGAATAATTTAAGAAAGATTTCTATACTTTGACTGAGATGGTTAAATTCCTCTATGAAGAGAGGAACACTAGAATAGTTGAAGAGAGTTCTAAATCTCCACATGAAGAAGGAAGCTCAAAAGTAAAAAAAGATGAGAAGAAGGATTCCAAAGGGAATGGTGGAAAGCCACCTCCATCTCCACCATCCTCATCATCTTCCTCATTATCTCCATCATCTCACACATCATCATCTTCCACTACCACCACTGAAACTGCCCATACTCATTCCAAAACCCCAAAAGGAAAAACTCCATTACTAAAATTGGACATAAAATTCGAAATTCCCATATACAATGGAGAAGTGAATGCAAAAAAGTTGGAAAATTGGATTCGACAGTTGGAGGTATATTGCAGAGTTCAGAACCTTCAAGAGGACAACATAAAGATCCAGTTGGATTCACTGAGGCTAGAAGGAGATGCACTAGTATGGTGGAAAGCAATGACTCAAAAGGAAATGAGAATCCATGGTAATATATCCATCACTTGGGTTGAAATTTATTTATTTATTTATTTTATTTTTTTTCCCTGCAATTAAAATAAATTTTTATCCTTTAGCCTATATGAAAAAAGGCATTATGAGTTAGCAGAATTGTAGGCAACTTAAAGGCCAAACAATCCAAGATTATACACGGGAGTTTAGAAAAAGGGTTGTGTTATTAGGAGTGAATTTGCATTCCCAAGATACACTATTGAAATATATTGGGGGTTTACATTCCTATTTAAAACATACTATCCTTATGTTTAATCCAAACAATTTAGATGATGTATGTGTGCAAGCCACGGACCTTGAATCTAGAGGAAAGAACATTCAGGAAGAGGGTAGTAAGAGGAAGCCATTCAAGGGTAAGGAGAAATAAAAGGGTGGAAAATGGAAGGGAAAGAAGAATACAAGTGTGAAGAAAGAAGGGGAGAAAATGACATGCAAACATGCAAACACTGTTCCAAAGAGGGGCATGATGAATCCCACTACTGGAAATTGCATCCTAAATTAAGGCCTAAGAAACAAAACAATAAGGGAAAACAAAAAACAACAGTTACCACACAAAATGACCTTGATTCAGATTTTGGTGATGAGACCAAGATTTCAACCATGCTTACAAAAGGAAAAGAAACTTTTGCAAGCACTAGTTCATCACATAGTTAAAACAACACTCCAAATGAAGAGTCAAGAATAGAGTTGTTTCATGTTAGAGTGATTTCAAATCATACAAAGATTGATGCATTATTTAATAGTGGGTCACAATCAAACTTGATTTCATAAGACTTGGCTAAAAAACTAAACCTTGAAACTATACCTCATCACAATCCATATCCATTGGGTTGGATAGTAAACAATGCAAACTTGCAGGTTACAAGGAAGTGTTTATTCAAGTTCGCCATTACTGAAAAGTTCATTGATGAAGTTGAGTTAGATGTAGTTCCACTTGACATCTCAGGAATCATTCTGGGTAGTCCTTATTTGTATGATAGAAAAGCAATATTTTATCACCATGACAACAAATACATATTTCTCAAGAATGGGGTGGATTACATAGTGAGAGCCCATCGCAAAAAGTTGAACATTTCTTTGGTTAATGCAGGGCAGATGAAGAGACTAGTAAATGCAAGTAAAATTTTTGTGCTTCTCATGATCAAGAAAAAGAATGATATTGATTATGAATCTTTTGAAGGTTGTGATGATAAATTGAAATCTGATTTGTTTGATGTGGTAAGAAAGTATGGCAAGATGTTTCAAGAACCAAAGGGGTTACCTCCCAAGAGGGGAATTTAGCATGAGATTCAGTTGCAATAGGATGTTCCACTTCTGAACATTGGCATGTATTGCATGTCTATTATGGGGAGTTTGGAAACCGAAAAGCAAATCCATGAATTTCTAAGAAAAGGTATCATATGCCTATCTACTTCACCATGTGGTTCACCCATTGTCTAGGTGCCAAAGAAGGATGGCACTTGGTGCATATTTGTGGATTTTCATGCACTGAATAAAATCATGGTAAAGAATCATTATCCACTCCCAAGAATTGATTATTTGCTTGATCAGTTGAGGTATTTAAAGTATTTCACTAATTTAGATTTACGAAGTGGTTATCATCAAGTTAGGATAGTTGAAGAAGACATTTGGAAATCTGCATTTAAAATTGAACAAGGATTATTTGAGTGGCTTGTTATGCCTTTCGATCTTACAAATACTCCAACTACCTTCATGAGAGTAATGAATGATGTATTCAGACCATTTTTGGATGATTTTGTCATTGTCTACTTAGATTATATCCTCATATTCAGCAAGTCGAGAGATGGACATGTCATACATGTAAACAAAGTACTTGATGTCTTGAGAAAAGAGCAGTTGTTTTTTAACGTAGCAAAAACCACATCTACCCACATTATGCAAATAAAATTGCATGTCACACTATGTCCCAGGAATTTTAATATTCCTGCTTAGTAAAACCTTCTTAACCCAAGGTTTAATGCTCTTAATTAAATGCTTAAGCAGAAGCTATTTAATCACATGTTAATTAGATTATACCCATGGATTTTCTTATCGTCCGATCCACAACAAACCTAACCAATCACCGTCAACCGCGTGTCGCACAACTGACGTATTTACTTCAACACTTGAATTTTGGGCGCTCCAAATTACCATCATCGATCTGTCCCGTATGATCCAATGGCTATCACAATGTATCACATGCCAACTAGCCCAACTGATCTCCACCATATATTTCATTTACCTCAATCCAAGGATGATCGTGTAATCTTGCGCGATTACTAGCACGATACATAACAGTTCGAGAGTGTGCAAGATAAGCGGTTTTTCTTCCCCACCAATGTGCTACGTGTCAACCCCTCAGGTTAATCGCATGAATTTGTAAAATACCATTTACCATTTTGAGACCGCGTGAGATACTACTTACCGCTTTCGTAGACTGCTCCATTATTCTGTTGTCACGTGGCTTAATCTGTTCCCTTCACTTATTGAATTTATTTTGCGCGATAAGATCTCCACCAATCCTATTCTATCAATTATGTATGTTGATCTAATTGATCCAATGGTTCCTGCGAAAGGTTACTTCATTTCTTCCTTCGTTTCTTTCTTTCTCTTTATGCAATTCCTCAGTGTTCTGGTCTATTCATCTGACTCGCCTATACGATTCTTTATGCATCCATCCTTTCTGAGATTATTCAATCACTTCTGATTGGTGTACTCATTCTTTGTGCACTGTCCTCTCTCTGTTCTTCTATGGTTTAGTTTTTCTCTAGGGTTTCTGGTCTTTGGTTATTCTTCAGCGCAACTTCCTCCTAAACTTTACGTACTTTTAAGCGCTATCACATCTGAACTTCAACTTTGATCCTTGATCAGACCACTATCCTTCATTCTCCACCTCTGTGTTCTTCTTTAATTCTACCTGCATACATATACTATGCATAAATTACTCTAATTCACACACAATTTATAATTCCATTAATCAATCCACACCACAAAATTCAAGAACCAAATTCTCTGTCTTTATAAACCTTTATTTACATAATGAATATTTCTCTCTGGCCTGATTTTCTAATCAGTGGCCTTTTTCCTTTCCTACCGTAGGCTTACTGTCAAACCCTATCTAATCTCTGAACTCTGATTCTCACTCTAACTCACTAATTAACTCTCTATATGCCTTTTAGGCTTACATTTATACAAAATGTTTTGTAACCCATTTCAGTTCAGATCCTTAATCTTTTGAACTAAATCCTGAATATCCTCTAAGCCCACTTGTGACTCAACTAATCCCTAAGTATCCTCTCTAGTTCCACAAACCATGAAACTAATTCCTAATCTAAGATTTACAATTGATTTCCAAATATCTCATTCCCTATGGAATCTTAACTAGCTTAAATCTCTCATGTTCTCCAACATTCGAGAACATTTACAATATTCCTCACAATATCTAATTAATTCCTATTCTAAATTAAAATAATTCAAAAGCATTAAAATTACATTAATTTAATTCTTTTGGAAACCAACTCCCTTAAAACATGAGACCCTATGTCTTACTAAAATACAATGATTTTTCTGAGCCAGATGCTCCTGCATCAAACTCCCAAGGTTGAAAATGTTCATGATCTCCAAATCATGTGTTCTCATATGTTGATGGAAAACCTCCAGGGTCCCAAACTTTAGTTTGTAGTTGTCTGAATGCTCTATTCCTTTTTTGTTGATGTATGTTTGTTGTCTTCTGTTTCATCTTCCCCTCCTTGTTAATCAGGTTCAAATTTTGATTGATCATTCTTCCTGTTGTTGTCAATCTCCTCCATCTAGATTGCTTCATCATTAATTGCCATAGCTATTCAATCTCTATCTCCAGCACA
>APFE030635522.1:0-59259 GCA_000404065.3 Pinus taeda
TATCTAATACCATGGGCTTATTACATTATTGCTAACTACTTGTGGTCCCTTACATTATACGGGTTAACCACCTTATTTGTTACTATGGCCCATCCCATTATTACATTATTCCCTTGGGTACCTCCCTCTGTACCCCATATTATCCCCCTAGGTATACTACATTTTGACCTCTCTCAATGGGGAGTTTCTAGCCTCTATATAAGCCTCATACATATAATACCATGGGTCATTACCATGGTTCCCTCAATACCATCTATCTAATACCATGGGCTTATTACATTATTGATAACTACTTGTGGTCCCTTACATGATACGGGTTAACCACCTTATTTATTACTATGGACCATCCCATTATTACATTATTCCCTTGGGTAACTCCCTTTGTACCCCATATTATCCCCTCTAGGTATACTACAATGTGATTTGCTCAACTCATAAAAGAAATAACAATAGTTTATTCCTTCCCACAAGGAAGATTGTAGGAGTACAGTAATGAAACTTCTCAAAATTCTTTATGAAAGTTCCTAAACAATGTTCCAGTGGTTCTATTGAGAAAAGGATGAAAGTACAATAGTGTGAGCTTTCATAAGCCTTTTTTCATAAAATTTAGGACCTTTATTTCATACAACGAGTAAGCTTAAATAACAGAAAACAGCTGGATCTATTGTGTAGAGCGTTGAGGCAATTTAAACAGATCCTTTCAACAACGCTTAAAGGAAAACAATTTTTTGGTAGAAGTTTCTGAAAGTGATTTGTTGCCTTCATCGGCTTTGTTTATTCCAACGAATTCTTTGGATGTTTGTGTTCTTGTTTGAACTAATTTGCCACTTATCAGCACAACTATCTTCCTCTGTCATGAACCTCAACAAGAAAAACAAGAAACGATAAGCTCGAAATAAATCGAACTAATAAGTGAGTTTTATTTGAAACAAATCACTTTTGCAAGAAATCGGGAAAAACATAGAGTTGCAATAAATTATGAATACAACCATCATGGAGAGGAATGCAGACTGAGGAGGTGGATTTTACAATCTATCACAATCGAAAATCAGAGTATGGGGCAGAACATAAAACAATTGCAATCGCATTAGAATTTGGGGTAGAAATCAGGAAATTGCAATCGATTTAGAATCAAGGGTATTCCAAATAAAATTCAAAGGGGCCTTTTTTTTTAAATCACACCACAATCGCCATTTGGAAAGGTGGATGGCTTGTTATAAACCACGTCCTTTTAAAATTTGCAATTTCAAAGTGTGGGATGATGTCATGG
Organism: Pinus taeda; assembly: GCA_000404065.3. Taxonomy (NCBI): domain Eukaryota; kingdom Viridiplantae; phylum Streptophyta; class Pinopsida; order Pinales; family Pinaceae; genus Pinus; species Pinus taeda. The sequence goes on from APFE030635522.1 coordinate 1,271, forward strand.
TGACATGGCATATGACGTGGTAGATGATGTGACAGAATGATGTGTTATCACAGATCGCAAAACAGGCGGGGGGCTTAGTGGTTTTTTCGGAGGGGGTTCAAAGTGGTAAGCCGTTTGTGAAGGGGGGGGCATGAAAGAAGGGATGAGTGACATGTATAGATAGGGTTTAGACCGAAAAACCACTTTTGGGACCCCACTTGTGAGAAACATAAAATTGAGCATAAAGGTGTCCGAAACCATTATCTATCGTTGATCTGAGTGAATAGAGATGGGTCGTTCAATGATAATTCTGGATTTGGTTACATCATAATTGACATTCGGAGCGAAGGCATAGGAATATGGTTTAAGTCCCTAAAAACTTGTGATTTGCGATGGGCGAGATGACGTGGAAGGTCACGTTATGGGTGACGTGGATCTGACGCCATATCGCAATCAGCATGAAAGCTCATATCACAATCGCACTTGGCATAAGGCTTGATTCTTTGGAATTTTGCGATTACACGGACACGATATTTTAATGAATTGCAATGGATAATCCTTGTAGGTTTTGCCTTATTGCAGATCGAAATCGGCTAAGGTAGGAGGCAGGATGTAGGGCCTTTAGATTCATGTGATTGTATAGACGTGAGATTTTAAGAATCACAATGAATAATCCCCGCGGATCCGTGCTCAATCACAATCGCAATCAGTTAAGGCTTAAAACTTAAGTTCTTTGCAACTTCCATGATAGTCACTGCCGTGGGGATTGTTATGGATCTGATATGAAAATATATGATAATATAAATAAACCTAGAAATAATATGAAATAGATATAAATGCTTATTTATTGATCAAACCCTTAAGGTAGGGAAACACCATACATTCACTCATTATAGCTCTAATACCACTTGTTATAGATCTAACCCAGAAATATATGATAATACAATTATACCCAAGAAATAACAAGATCTCAATATAGAAATGTTTCTCTTTATTAATATCAAACCCTTAAGGTAGGGAAACACCATACATTCACTCCTTAAGGAAGGAGAACACTCCACAAGCCATATTCATGTTCATACAATAATCCTTGACCTCTCTCAATGGGGAGTCTCTAGCCTCTATATAGGCCTCATACATACAATACCATGGGTCATTACCATGGTTCCCGCAATACCATCTATCTAATACCATGGGCTTATTACATTATTGCTAACTACTTGTGGTACCTTACATGATATGGGTTAACCACTTTATTTATTACTATGTCCCATCCCATTATTACATTATTCCCTTGGGTACCTCCCTTTGTACCCCATATTATCCCGCCTAGGTATTCTACACACATCTAGTATTTCTATCTTTGTACCTATGTTTTTTTCATGAATAAATAGTGAATTTATCTTTTTCAGGTCGCTTATTACATGTTATTTAAAGAACAATGTTACATGTATTCATTTATGATCATGTTGCCATTGATATTTTTAAATACATGTCAAGAAATTTGCTTTGATATTCTAAATGTGATATGAGTTATACACATTATCTTGATTAACTATTTAATCAACGTAATCATCTTCAAATATTTTCATTTCCCTTGGTGTTTGAGAAATCTATATTGTCATTTACTAAGGAAAATCATTGTAGGTTGCATCTAGATAAACGTTAACAATCTCGGAATATAGAGTAGATTAATGCATATGTTTTCCATTTGATTCATTACCACAAATCCATATGTTTCACCTCACTATAAGCATTACACACTCATTCAATCACCTTTCATTGGGAAACTGGTCCCATACAATCCAGTCGGAGCCACTACTTAAATGAAAAAGGAGTTGTCTTAAGGTCCAGACTAGTGGTTTTGCCAAAGTGTTGAAGCAGGTATTTTCAAGGCCTCAACACTTTTTGGTGCTAGAAGGAGGGCCTATAGACTATGAATGGAAAGTGAATCCAATCCAAAAACAAAAGTCCATTCCAAGAGTTATTCTCCCTCCGAATCTCCTACAGCTTCCAAATCCCCTCCAGAATATCCTATTTTTAGATCAGGAGTTGTACAATCTCCTTCCAAGTCACTTAGAATACTTCTTGAGGTAATCCCTACAAATTATACTCCAAAATCACCAAAAATTATAGCTTTGATAAAGAAATTGGAAGACGTCTCTATTTCAGCAGAAAATCTTGAATCATCCGAAGTTTCTGAAGGAAGTATAACTTCTATATTTCAAGGAACTAATGTTTTAGCTTGGTCCCGAAGTGTAAAACTTGGCATCTCACCATTTGAATTTCCACTTCAATCATGTCAAATGAAAACTGCTACATCAAATTCCCAAACATCTACTAGTGAGATTACCTCATTCTCTCATTCACCAACATCTCCATTTATTCTTTTTTCATTTCCTTTCTTTCTACCATTCACTTCATCTATTTCCATTTCCTCTACATAAACGACTAGCACTGCCTCAAGCAGTACTATCGCAGCTACTAGTTCTTCTTTCATCACATCCAACTTCCCAACTATTACAATGGAAGCTATACCAAGGTCAATCAGGAGTTGTTCAAATGCCAACACCACTTCATCCTCTACCAAAACATCCTAAAATATGGATTCCCAAATTCAATCCTAATGATGGGTTACCTACTAAAGAGAACCTTCATAACTATATGTTAGCCTTCAATCTTAATGAGGTAGATGAAGAAGATTTTTTTGTTAGATTATTCCCATACACTCTTACAGGATCAACAGGGTCATGGTACTTCTCATTACCAGCCAATTCTATTGTTAGTTGGGATATTTTTGAAGAACTACTTTTGACTAAATTTGGTGATGATCGCTCAACCACATCTCTTATTAATGACCTTTCCAATTTAAAAATGAATTCAGGGGAAAAGATAAAAGATTTCAATTCCATATTTAACAAATTTTTAAATAAAATCCCAGCTACTTCTAGACCTGGTGTCGATGTACAAATTGAATGGTATATTTCATCTCTTCCTTTTAACGTGGGATTTTTTGTAGATAGAGGTAATAAAAATACCTTGGTAGGAAACATGAAAGAATATGTGTCTGTAGAGAAGGGGATAAATTCCCTAGAAAAGAAAAAAGATCAAGAATATGGAAAATTAAAAAGGGTTACATTTAAGGATGAAGCTAAAAATAAAGCACCTAAAGATCCCTTTGATCTTGAAGGCTTACAACAAGTCCTTAAAACTTTGTCTAACGAGATGGTAGAGATCAAAAAACAAGTAGCTTAATCTTCTTCCAAAAAACCTTTTATAACATTCAGAAGAAATCAGCCACCTAATCCACAACCTCCAAACATGATCTCTAATGCAAAAATTGATGATGAAGATGAGGAGGAAGCATCATTTTCTGTTGATGAATTTGAAGATGAACAAACAGTTCAGTTAAATGGAATGTGGGAATATATTCTTCCTATTTCTAATAGTGAAAATTAATATGAAGAATTACCTGTTAGCACAAGAAGTAAAGGTCCATTTGATCCTATACAACCAATTAAAAAACAAAAACCTTCAACTTCCACTGCTAAAGATAAAGTTGTTATTAAAAAATCCACTTCCACTTCCCCCAAAGTAATTTCGTCTTCATCCAATTCTTCGTCTTCACCCAGAACCTTAGTAGTTTCAGATATTATTGAGTACAACATAGTTGAGGATATGAAGAAAATAAAAGCAAACATTTCCCTTCATGAACTCACTAAACTCAAACAACAACAGAAATTTTTACTGAAAGAATTGAACGCAATACCTGCTTCTCCTCTTCATGTTGTTGTAGTATCCAAAGCTTCTAACAGAATGGGAAAACCTCTTAGTCATTCATTATTCAATTCCTCTAATGTTATGATGATAGGTGACAAGTCTAACTCACATACTCCTCCTTTTCTTTTGACTTTTGAAATATTTAGTAAAAATGTACATAATTGCTTTGTAGATTCAGGGGCTACTTCGAATATCATGTTGTATTCAGTTTGTCTGAAATTAAACATATCACCCCAGAAAACTGCAGTTCACATTGTGCAACTCGATAGGACAAAAGTCAAAGTCATAGGAGAAATGAATTCAATTCTTATTATATTATCTTTGAATCCTAAAATCTGTCAAATAATTGATATACTTGATGCTGATATCCCAGATTTCTATGCTTTAATTCTTAGTAGAGATTGGTCAAAAAAAACTATCTAGTTATTTTGCCACTGATTGGTCTCACCTATGGCTCCCATTTATTGGAAATCCAAATCAAATTAGAACCAACCAAGAAAAACACATGAAGCATTCAGTAATAGATTTCGAAGGTGAAAATGAGGCAGTAGCATTTAATAACAACATTCTTGGAAACTACTCTACTCAAATTATTTTTTGAGAATTTTAAAGCACAAACATCACGATTTCTGAGTAATTTTGTAACTTTTCAAATAGAAAACATTTCATAGACAGAGTTTTTCGAATGTGTAAATATGCTAGAAAAACCATTAGTTAACTCTGTATTCTGGACATTGTATTTTGATGGGTCGAAATCAAGTGATGGTGCAAGAGCAGGTTGCATATTGATTAATCCTGATGGTGTGAAGACAATGTTGACTTGCAGATTGGAATTTGAATACACAAATAATATTTCATAATATGAATCATTGGTCCAAGGTATGTACAAAGAAATTATCCTTGATGTTAAATACCTTCAAATTTATGGAGATTCAGAAATTGTAGTTAAAAAAGTAAAAAACATGATGCATTGTATCTCTACACACTTGAAGCTTTATCAATCTTTGGTTCATTCTCTCACTTCACATTTTTTATCTTTTAACATATCTGCTCAGACCTAGGATTCAGAATGTCAGCGCTGACCTTCTTGCTAACATTGCATAAAAACTGATCCCATCCGAAGATTACACTCCCGATAGATTTTATGTAGAATTAATATTTAGACCATCCATCCCTAATAATATCACCAATTGGCGAGTATTTAATGATGATGAAGACATTTTAAGCTTCTTAACTTCTAAAAAATCATATGATGACCAAATAATTGATGAAGATGAACACAACAATCAATTAAAACAGAAAATAGAGGATAATCCTGTTGGAAATAATACTGAGAGGGGGGTGAATCAGTATTGTCAAATCAATAATTTTATTTCCCAAACAAATTTATATAAGATACTTCAATGAAGTGAACTAGCGTGTACATGCGACTGTGCTTAAAGAAACCAACGTATATGCAGAGAACTTGTGATTTACACAATTATCATGTGTTGAGATTAAACCAATATATCAGAGATTTTTTAGACAGTGCAGTAAAAGAAGGATAAAGCATCACACATAAGCAACACACATGAACACCAAGATTTAAGGTGGAAACCCGATGTGGGTAAAAACCACCTGCTGCTGTAGTCTTTGTCTTCTTTTAATAATAAGAAAATGTGTTTACAATCTTGTATTGGTGCAGACTCATACCAGTACACAGGCTTCTACCTACAAAAGGTTACAACCTTCTCTCGTTCTTCAGCTTCTACTAGAAGGGAGCTACAACCCCGTAGCTCTTGTACTAGTCAATATGTTTACTAATACATTGGTGCCAGCCTACAGAAAAATCCACTCATTCACCAGGGACCACGTTTCATGAATTTTCAGACTGGATACTCCTGGATCACAACACCACAATCTGAAGGCCACGCTTCATCAAATTTTCACACTAGACCCATTAAAGCTTTTAAACTTAAACTACATCAACCAATATTCAGTTAATCTGAACAATCAGATCACTGACACTAGAACACTGTACTAAACCCAAAACCCTGCATCATCATTCAGAATCAGTTGTTACCTCAAAAATCATGCATTAGAATGTATACGCTACTTGTTTGTACCCAAACTGTGTGTATATGCTACTTCTGTTAATTGAACTTGCATATACCTTCAAAACTACTGCAAGCATAAACTTTTGAATCAAGTTTGTACCAACTATCAATATATTGAATATCTACCGTCAACTTTCAGAGCTTTACATAGGCAGGGACAGAGATCACTTCTTCTCATTTATACAATCAATCAATCAAATGCCATCCTCCTTATGTATTCAGTTTTACATTCAGATCTATGAAGACTTCATTGACAGACAGCAGTAAAACAACAAAATTTGATCAGATGGTTCAATCAAATCTAAAAAAAGAAGCTTTTATTTTGTATATGCTACTTGAAAGAATCAAACCTGCATGTATATGCTCTTTGGCCGAGATGAACCTACATACAGATCTGCAAATATTGACTTAGAACTTTGTGGCAATTCCAGACTTCAGACAAACCCAGATCTTGATAGATAACGAGTAAAACAGACACAAAACATCAGATCTAGTCCAAACCAGTATCAGATCATTCAAGAATAAGTTATTTCATGTCTCATGATCTTGATCTAGCATTGAACTCAAGATGCACATAAATATTTTAGATCCAGTCCCAAACACAACCCTGCAACATAAAATAACTTCAGATAGAAGTATTCCTTAGAATCTTATTGCTTGCATACCTTGTCTAATGATCTTCTCCTCCTTATATACTCTTATGCCTTTCTCAATACCTTGGACCAAAACCCCTTAGGACCAATACCTTGGACCAAATACCTAGGGTCAATACCTTGGACCAAAGACTTGGTTTTCCAACATGTACGCGCTTTTCCTCTTGTGAAAGTGCGTGTATACATTATACGCTTCTTTTGTTATGTTAACACGCATGTATATGCTTCTTGGACAAGGTGAACCTGTGTATAACTCTCTTTCTTCATTCTTTGGAGTCTGATCTATAGTCCTTTACTGTTGTCCTACTACACAATGAATTGTCACCTAAGTGAGTTGCCATCAAGGACAACACCTATATCATAATGCCAACAATCTCCCCCTTTGGACTTGATGGAAACAACAACACCAAGACACTCTTCCCCTTTGACATCAAGGGTAAAAGGTGGACCAAGATATTCTCTCTCGTTGACATACATTATGTTGTCCATGATCCCCCTTAGCACATGCTGAATTGTCTAATTGAGCTCCCCTTTGTACATACTGAGATGCACTAAAACCGTCCATGCTCCCCCTAAGCACATGCAGAGTCTGCAAAAATATTCTCCAAAATAACATGACTCTATAACTCAACTAAGTGAGAATGACCTTCCTATCACCAATGACTCATGCATACATCCATCTCCCTTCCAAGTGGGGATATAATAGTTTATACATGACAGAAATAATAAATATTACATCAACCATCCCATGCAAAGAGGGGATACTAATTACATTATTTGTCCAAAAAGACTCATTCAAATGAATGAGAAGACATATCACACCCTAGAATTTTTACATGACTTAAGAAACAAATGGTATAAATATCTGAAACCATAGTTGGACTCAGCAACCATAATGCGAACAATGTTGAATGTACGTGAAGGCTAATGCTCCCCCTAAACCTATGCTACCTAAGCATTGTTAACAAGTCAATTATCAAGGCATCTTTGTCAATCAAATAAAAATTAACGAACAAAGCATATCGATAAATAGTAATCATCAATATCAGATAGAGCACCCATATCAGAGCCTGCACCACAATTTTTCTTGTCTGAAAAACATATAGACTCATTGACCTACAGAAACATGCGTGTGTACGTGACTATACTTCATGAAACACGTGTATAATAACCTTTCTCTGAAAAAATTGGATTTAATAGTAGGATGATGCAGCAACTACTCCCAGCTTTTGTCTGAGATATTTAAATGTTTCTCTGCGCAGTGGTTTAGTGAATATATCAGCAACCTGTTTGGAGGGAACATTCTCCAATTTGACCTTTTGTTCAAGCACTTGTTCACGTAAAAAATGGTACTTGATGGGTATGTGCTTGGTCTTGGAGTGCATGACTGGATTATTTGAAATACTGATGGCACTTGTATTATCACATAGAATGGAGCTAGGTGGAGTACATGTGATCTGAATGTCTTGCAAAGTTTGCATCATCCAAAGTAGTTGTGTACAGTAAGTTGCAGCAGCCACATATTCTGCTTCAGTTGTAGATAAGTAATTTAAGTTTGTTTCTTTCTAAACCAAGACACTAACCTAGAACCCATATAGAATGCACCACCACTAGTGCTTTTTCTATCATCAACACTTCCTGCCCAATCTGCATCTGTATATGCATGAAGAGAAAGATCTGCATTTCTAGGATACCATAAACCAAATTCCTGAGTTCCTTCAAGATATTTGAAAATTCTTTTGACTTCCTGAAGGTGTGATTCCTTTGGATTTGCTTGGAATCTTCCAACTATTCCTACTTCATGCATGTGTCAGGTTGGGTACCTGTTAGATAAAGCAGACTACTAATCATGGATCTGTAAGTTGGTTGATGTACTGTTATTGATTCATCATTTGAGCTGAGACTACATCCTATTACCAAATGGGTACACACAGGTTTAGAATCTTCCATTCCGTACCTTTTCAAGATCTGTTTGAGATATTTGGTTTGTGACAGAAAAATACCATCTTTATTTTGTTGAACTTGTAGACCAAGAAAATAGGTAAGTTCACCAAGCAAGGACATTTCAAATTCTTGCTGCATTACTAAAGCAAAATCCTGACTCATGGATTCTTCATTGCTACCAAAAATGATATAATCAACATAAACAATAATATTAGCAATTTATCAGTTTCAATCCTTGTATATAGATTGCTATTTGTTGAACCTTTTGTAAAACCTTGTTGGTGTAGATATTTGTCAAGGTGGTAATACTAGGCCCTTGGAGCCTGTTTCAGACCATAGAGAGCCTTTTTGAGTCTGCATACAAGTTTTGCATCATTTCCAAGAATGAATTCTTATGGTTGTTCAATATAAACTTCTTCTTCTAAATCTCCATTAAGGAAGGCTTATTTTACATCCATTTGTTATACTTTGAATTTTTGAAAGCTAGAAAGAGCAAGAAACTTCCTTATGGCTTCAAGTTTGGAAACAAATGCAAAGGTTTCTTCAAAATCTATACCTTCTTGTTGAGCATATCCTTTACAAACAAGTCTGACCTTGTTTCTAATGACTTCTCCATTTTCATTCAGCTTTTTTTTTAATATCCATTTAGTTCCTGTAATATTTTTATCATGAGGTCTAGGAACTAATTCCCAAGTATCATTCTTGTCAATTTGCTCAAGTTCTTCATCCATGGCCTTTACCCAACATTCATCTTTGCATGCTTCATTTACATTTTGAGTTTTGGTGGAAGATAGTAATGCTAGATAGCTTGAGGTCCATGTAATAGTTCTTCTTGTCTATACACCTACCTGTTTTTCTCCTAAAATTTGAGTAACTGGATGATTTTTCTGAACATACCTGGACGAAGTCTTTTCTTCTACCATTATCTCTTCTTCTGGTGCTTCACTGGTTTATACTTCAATATAATTTTGATTTTATGTGGGAAAGTAATCCCCATCTTCTGTTTTTCTCCTAAAATTTGAGTAACTGGATGATTTTTCTAAACATACCTAGAAGGAATCTTTTCTTCTACCATTATCTCTTCTTCTGGCGCTTCATTGGTTTATACATCAATATCATTTTGATTTGATGTGGGAAAGTAATCCCCATCTTCTTCATGGTCATAATCGTCTTTTGATTTTATTTGTTTTGGATTTTTGCATGCTTCATCAACTACAACATCAATGCTTTCAACAATTTTCCCAAGTCTTTTATTATAACATTTATATCCTTTACTTATGGAGGAATAACTAAGAAGAATACCTTCATCTTCTTTGTGTTCAAACTTATCAAGTTTTTCATTAGTCCTTTTGATAAAACATTTTCTTCCAAAAACTTTAAAGTATTTTACAGTAGGAGTCTTGTCATACCAAATTTCATGTGGAGTTTGAGTGCTATGTACCCGAACATTTTCTTTGTTGAGAATAGTTGCTGCAGCGAATGTTGATTCACCCAGAAGGTTGCACGAGTTCCAAATTCATCTAGCGTAGCTCGAGCCATTTGTTGAATTGTTTTGTTCATTCTTTCTACCACACCATTTTGCTGAGGAGTCCTTGTGGTGGAGAATTTCCTTTTTATTCCATGTTATTCACAAAAGTCAAAGAATTCATCCAATGTAAATTCCCCTCCTCAATTAGATCTAAGACATTTGATTTTTCGATCTGATTCATTTTCAACCAAAGCTTTGAAGGCTTGGAATTTTTCACATGCTTCATCTTTATGCTTTACAAGACCTATCCAACACATTCTAGAAAAATCATCAATGAACAAAATAAAATATTCTTCTCCACGAGGTGACTTTTTCCTTAATGGTCCACATAGATCAGTATGGACAAGTTCAAGAGGCTTACTAGCTGACCCTTTTTTTCAATGAAGTGAACTCTAGTTTGCTTACCGATTTGGCATGGTTTGTATATTGTATTTTATGGGGTGTTGATATCTGGAAGATCACGAACAACCTTGAGTCTGCATGCTTTTCTTATTTGAGAAAAGCTTAGATGTCCCAATATTCTATGCCACAACCAGTTTTCATTATTTTTGCTTAGATAACATTGTTGTTGTCCTCCCTTGAGTATGTATAAGTTGTTTGGAGCTCTTGTACCTATGATCATAGTCTCTCCTGTATCAAGCTCACGAACAATACATACGTTTAATCGAAACACCACTTCATTTCCTTGATCACACATTTGACTGATACTCAACACGTTATGATTTAAATCGTCTACATACATAACATTTCAGCTTTAACCTTTTCTTTCAAGAAAACAGAGCCTTTACCTTTTATGACAGTAGGAGTTTCATTTCCAAATGGGACATTCTTTTCCTTTTTTAAGGCATTATATGAGTGAAGTTTTTCTTTGTCACCTGTCATGTGTTTTGAGCATCCACTATTGATGTACAACTAATTTTCTTGTCCTTTTGCGTACAAGGCTATACCACATCTTTCTATTTGAGATTCTATCCTTCTCCATATCTTGGGATTTAATGGTGTTTGCTCGTTTTGAGATGTTTGCTGAAATTTGCTCCCGCATTCAGATTCTTCAGGACCAAAGTTGTTACAGATTAAGCATTCTATTTCATTTTCAAGAGGAGAAAAGTTATTATAGGAACTTCTCTTGATTCCTATCACATTCCTTTGATTTCGTGCTTCTCTAGTCATGATGGTTTTGTAAGTAACACATTGAGTAGCGTTGTGCCCAAAATTATGACATGAAAACATTGCCCATTAAAGAAGTTCCTGCAACTATTGAATCTAGTAACCTGGTGATTGTAGTTTCTATTAATATTCATCTTTGGAGCAAATTGAGTATGATTTGCCTGAGGTTGGTTGTGGATTCTATTCATCCTTGGAGTAAATTGAGTATGATTTACCTCATGATTTACTTTATTCCTTTGCTGACAATTGTCGTATTGTTCACTGGTCTTTGCCGCATCAAGATAGATTTTGGTGGAGGTTGACGGATTCAGTGATTGAGATGCTTCTTCAGTATATCCAAGACCTGTCTTTATCAGAGGAGAATGCTGAACTTTGATAATTTCATTTAAAGTTTTTGATCCTTCAAAAAATCTAAGATTGAGAGATTTCATTTTCTCAATATGCTTTCTTAGACCCAAAATTTCACATTCTAGTTTTTCATTGTGTTTTTCCTTTTCAACAAGTTGGTATGTCAAAGTATCTATAATCATATTCTTTTCTTCTAAACAGATTTTGAGTTTAGATATTTCTTCATGAAGGTCTTCCTCTTCTAAAGCATCCCAAAACTTATCATCGCCATAAGCCATGAGAAGTCTGTAATCTTGTCCAGTTTCATCTTCATCACTATTAGATAAACCATCGTTATCTTCATGAGTATAGTAACTCCTTTTATTCACAACTTGTTTTCTATTCCTTTTTGCATATTCCTTTCCTTTTTCATATTTATCTTTATGAGGACATTTGGTAGCATAATGACCGACTCTGCCACAAGAAAAGCATTTGAAGGGTAGCTTACCTCTAAACCTTCTAGAACCCCGTTGAAGCTTCTTAACAAAGTTTACCTCATGTTCTTCTTTTGAAATATGTCCTGACTCATTGTGTTCTTCCTTTCCCTTTGCTGAAGCTTTAAATGCGGCTTCTCTCATATCTGATGGTCCTCCTTTTCTCATCTCGAAGGAAGTTAAGATTCCGTGAAGCTGTGTCACAGTGATATTCTGTAGATCCTGTTTTTCTTCTATGGCAAACACTTTGGATTCAAATTTAGTAGACAAGGATCTCAAAACTTTCTCAACTAAGGTGACTTCCTTTATTTCTTCACCTAGATTCTTCATACAATTGAAAACCTCATCTATACATAAGAAGTAACTAGCTCTACTTTCATCACTATGCATCTTAAGAGTTTCATACTAAATTCTAAGAGTTTGAAGCTTAGCACGTTTTACTTGAGAGTCTCCTTCGTAGCTCGTAATGATTTTTTCCCATATTTCTTTGGCTGATCTGAGTTGCATGACTTTGACAAACTCTAATTTTGACAAACTTCCCAATAAAGTATTGACAACTTTGGCATTGATTTCATATTGCTTTTTACCTGCCGCATCTATAGGAATTGTTGTTGGAAATGTATATCCTCCTTCCACAAGTTCCCAGACATTTGTTCCAAGTGATTTTAGATAGGTTGTGGTTCTTATTTTCCAATAAATAAAGTTGCTCCCATCAAAGATTGGTGGTCTTATGGATCCCATGCTTTCTTGATTGTTCATGTTGATGGATCTTCCTTCAAGCGATCAAGCTTCTTCTGAAGGACCTGCTCTGATACCAATTGTTGGAAATAATACTGAGAAGGGGGTGAATCAGTATTATCAAATCAATAATTTTATTTTCCAGATAGATTTATATATGCTACTTCAATGAAGTGAACTAGCATGTACATGCGATTGTTCTTAAAGAAACCAGCGTATATGCAGAGAACTTGTGATTTACACAATTATCATGTGTTGAGCTTAAACCAGTATATTAGAGATTTTTTAGACAGTGTAGTAAAAGCAAAATAAACATAAGCAACACACATGAACACCAAGATTTAAGGTGGAAACACGATGTGGGTAAAAACCACCTACTGTTGTAGTCTTTGTCTTCTTTTAATAATAAGAAAATCTGTTTACAATCTTGTATTGGTGCAGACTCATACCAGTACACAGGCTTCTACCTGCAGAAGGTTACAACCTTCTCTCATTCTTCAGCTTCTACTGGAAGGGAGCTACAACCCCGTAGCTCTTGAACTAGCCAATATGTTTACTAGTACGTAGGTGCCAGCCTACAGAAAACTTCACTCTTTCACCAGGGATCACGTTTCATGAATTTTCAGACTGGATACTCCTGGATCACAACACCACAATCTGAAGGCCACGTTTCATCAAATTTTCACACAGGACCCATCAAATCCTTTAAACTTAAACTACATCAACCAATATTTAGTTAATTTGAACAATCAGGTCACTGACACCAGTTGTAACCTCAAAAATCATGCGTTAGAATGTATACACTATTTGGTTGTACCCAAACTGCGTGTATACGCTACTTCCGTTAATTGAACCTGCGTATATCTTCAAAACTATTGCAAACATAAACTTTTGAATCAAGTCTGTACCAACTATCAATATATTGAATATCTATTGTCAACTTTCAGAGATTTACATAGGCAGGGACATAGATCACTTCTTCTCATTTATACAATCAATCAATCAAATGCCATCCTCCTTATGTATTCAGTTTTACATTCAGATTTGTGAAGACTTCATTGACAGACAGCAGTAAAACAATAGAATTTGATTAGATAGTTCAATCAGATCTGAAAAAGAAGCTTTTCTTTTGTATACACTACTTGAAAGAACTGAACCTGTGAGTATACGCTCTTTGGCCAAGATGAACCTGCGTACATATCTGCAAATATTGACTTAGAACTTTGCGGCAATTCCAGACTTCAGACAAACCCATATCTTGATAGATAACGAGTAAAACAGGTGCAAAACATCAGATCTAGTCTCAACCAGTATCAAATCATTCAAGAATAGGTTATTTCATGTCTCATGATCCTGATCCAACATTGAACTTAAGGTGCACATTATTTTAGATCCAGTCCCAAACACAACCCTGCAACATAAAATATACTTCAGATAGAAGTATTCCTTAGAATCGTATTGCTTGCACAACTCGCCTAATGATCTTTTCCTCCTTATATACTCTTAGGCCTTTCTCAATACCTTGGACCAAAACCACTTAAGACCAATACCTTAGACCAAATACCTAGGGTTAATACCTTGGACCAAATATCTCGGACCAAATACCTTGGATCAAAATACCTTGGACCAAAAACTTGGTTTTCCAACATGTATGTGATTTTCCTCTTGTGAAAGTGTGTGTATACGTTATACGCTTCTTTTGTTCTGTTAACACACGTGTATACGCTTCTTGGACAAGGTGAACCTGCGTAAACCTCTCTTTCTTCATTCTTTGGAGTTTGATTTGTAATCCTTTGTTGTTGTCCTGCTGCACAGTGAACTGTCATCTGAGTGAGTTGCCATCAAGGACAACACCTGTATCATAATGCCAATAAATCCCATACCTAAATCTGTGGTTAAACTTGAGGATCTATATGATTTAAAAGACTGATTTAAAAGAGTTACTAATTCAAAACTGCAGAGTTCAACTTTGACATTTGAATTATTAAATCTTGGGACATATCTTAAACCTCAAAACATCAATTTAGGACTTGGTCTCTCGATTGAAGAAATATTATCCTTCATTCATTTGTTAAAAAAATATAAGGGTGTCTTTGCTTGGATTTACGAAAATCTCAAAACATTTAACACTTCCATAATTCAACATACACTTCCGATGATATCTAATCATAAACATATCCAAAAAAATTTAAGGAAAAATCATCTAAACTTAGAAAATAAAATCAAAATGGAATTTAATAAACTCCGTAAGGCTAAAATCATTTTTCCTATTAGGCATTCAAGATGGGTTTCCAACTTGGTACATGTTAGGAAGAAAAATGGTGATATCCACATTTGTATAGATTTTACAAATCTTAATAAGGCCAGTCAAAAAGATAATTTCCCTCTAGCCACTATGGAACAAATTTTACGATTAGTTGTTGGTTCCGAACTTATGTCTTTCCTTGATGGTTTCTTAGGATACAATCAAATCATGTTCCACCCAGATGATAGGCTAAAGGCTACTTTGAGAACCAAATGGGGAACTTATGCGTACCAAAAAATGCCATCCGGTGTAATAAATGCAGGGGGGCACTTTCCAACGAGCCATGGATATAGCTTTCAAACTTATATTAAATAAAACATTTTTTGTTTATCTAAATGACATTAATGTTTATTCAAAGGACATAAATAGGATTCGTTGTGTCAAAAAATGGAATTTACATTGACCCTGATAGAATAAAAGAAATTTCATAAATTTATCCACTGTATAACAAAAAAAGCATGCAATCATTTTTTGGACAAATCAATTTTGTCAAAAGGTTTGTCGCTGATTTCTCACAAATTATTTTGTCATTACAACAAAGGATTAAGAAAGATGCAGTTTTTAAATGGGGTCATCATGAAAAGAAAGCATTCAATTTAATCAAATAGGCAATTATCAATGATCCTTTAAATACTCTGAATTTCTCCAATCATTTCATCTTATACACTTTTGCTTCTTCAACATCTTATGCCGTTGTTTTGACACAAATTAATAATCATAAAATTGAAGCACGCATCTCATTTTTCAGTTCAAATTTTCAGGGTGTTGAATTGAATTATTCAGAAGTAGAAAAACAAGCATATGTTGTATATAAATCTAGAAAGCATTTTAGACAATTTCTTTTAAAAACACACACGAAAGTAATGGTCCCACTCCTAGGAGTAATACAATTACTAATGTAGAAAGTTAGGAGAAAAGAGAGCACATTGGCTAACAGCTCTGTAGGAATACAATATTGAAATAAAACCAGCCAAAATGGACAAAGAGCAAGGTTTCTACAAGTTTCTTATAGGAGAATCCAACATACAAGCCAAAGGGGACATAGGTATCAATGAAGACATTTCTGAGGTAAGTGTAATTGATGTTGATTCCCAATACGTTGATTTATTTTTTAACTTGAAAAATGGATATGCCCCTCCTGAATTTAATTATAAAATAGAAAGAGCTTTACGATTAAAAGTAAGTCATTATGAGATTGTTGATAATGTGTTATTTAGGAGAAACTATGATTCCATACTTTGAAGATGCCTTGAAAAATCTAAAGCACAAACAGATTTGCAAGAACTTCATGATGGACCAGCAGGTGGACACTTTGGAAGAGATACTACTACACAAAAAATATTACACATTGGATACTACTAGCCTACTCTCTTCAAAGATACCCACGCATATGTAAGAAAATGAAAAACATGCCAAATTGCTTCTGGAAGACAACGGAAACCATCCTTTCCTCTACAACCAGTCAACATCAAACAACCTTTCGAACAATGGGGACTAGACATCATAGATGAGATCATTCCTCATTCTTCTAAACAGCATAGATATATTTGAACTACTACAGATTACTTCACTAAGTGGGTGGAAGCAATTCTGCTAAAGGTAGTCAATTCTGAATCTATTATTGATTTTATTGATCAATCTATCATTACAAGATTTGGTTTGCCTTCTGCACTTATATTTGATAATGCATTTTATTTTTCAGGTACCACTATGATTGAATTTGAAATTAGGAGAGGATTTAAACTCAAATATTCTGCTAATTACTATCCCCAGGGAAACATTTTGGCATAATCCACTAATAAAAATCTCCTTAGAATAATCAAAAGAATTGTATATCAAAATCAAAGAAACTGGCACAAAGCTTTAATATTTGCTCTATGGGCTGATATGATAACTCAAAAGGCCTCTATAAGCACTTCTCCATTTAACCTAGTCTATGGGAAGGAAGCCATTATTCCATCGCATTTAGCTCTTCCTTCATTAGCCCTAGTTCAATTTATTGAAGAAACACCTTCTTCTTCATTACAATTAAGAAATTCACAAATCCCAAAACTAGAAGAAGAAAGGGAAAAGGCCAAACTCACACACACCAAACATCAACATATGGTGAAAGCTTCTTTTTATGCAAGTTTAGTCACACAAAGATCCTTCCAAGTTGGAGATCTAGTTTTGAAATGGGACAAAGCACACGAAGAAAAAGGGAAACATACCAAATTTTAGAAATTATGGCTTGGTCCATTTTAGATTGTTGAACAGATAATCCCATCTACATTTATGCTTCAAGATTTATCAGGAAAGAGATTCTCTTCCTGTAAATGGGCTCATCTTAGAGAAATTATTTTCTTAATTTCTTTTAAAAAAATAGAATAAAGAATAAAATCTGAAAAGATCGCTTACATTGTACATCTCACTCCAATTTATTTTTCCTTTTATAGATTTTTTTAATAAAATATTAAGTAGTACTCTACTGACTTTTCAAACATCTCTTGAATTTATTTATTTTTTTCATTTTGAAGGTAGGAATTTTTAAGAAATGGTTACCAAAATTGAAAATTAGATAAAAATTATATAACTCTGAAAATCTTTTCCATTAAGTTATAAAATATTTAAAAAATAAAACCTCAAAAATTATATCCTTTTACTCTAGTTTCTGTCAAAAATGTTATCCTTAAAAAGTAAAGGCCATCTTACGACTACAAACTTTCAACTCGGACCTGTCATCCAAAACTCTTAAGGAGTCAATAGTCCTCCCCATCCATTAAAAAAGGAATTTTTTAGAGCGTAATTCTAAAATATAATAAATCTAAAAAGATAAGAGGTCTCATCACGAGCCTACTTACCATGTTCATAGGGAACCTATTCAACTGACATGAACACACTAAACACCAAATCAATGTAATGGCTTATGATTTTTAATTATAAGACAAGGGTCTCACCACAAGCTAGTTTGTTATCATTATCTGGCCACCAAACTAGGACAATGGCTTTATCATTATCTGGCCACCAAACTATCACAATGGCTTTATCGTTATCTGGGCACCAAACTAGGACAATAGTTTTTTAGCATAAAAAAAAACCTCTATTTATTGCACTATTAAATGGATGGGACACTCGATTGTTGTTGGTTAAAAGGCAACCCTGTTGAGGCTATGAATGTCGGCTCGCAACAATGGCTTTACCTATGACAAACGAGTACATTATAAACTAAGTCGTAAAAGGCCCCCTACTTTATTTTTATAAATTGAGTAATGACTGATACAAGTAAATAGGTGTTTTTCATTTACAAAAAGTTTTCAAAAAGAATTTACAATTTAATGAGTTTTATAGTCAGAGTAATTTTATTTATCTATATGTTTCAAAATGTAGTTTCCACTTCCTAAATTATTTTTACTAAACCTTTGAATAAATTCATTATTTATCATATATAACTGGTTCTTCCAGTGAATCTCCATTTGTTGTATTGTTCAACAACCCCCATTTCAATGTATTATAAGTTTCCTATGAAATTTATTATAGTAAAATAGGGACCCTTCAGTTTTAGAAAAATCTTATAATCAAAGTTTAATACTTAGGCTTTTTAATTAAAACCCAAGTATTAAACCTTTATTATCCCAAAAAACCAAATTAAATAGCCCCTAGAACCAAGACTTGTTATTAGGCTTTAAAAAAACATTAAATAATAAACAATAGGGGTTATTTGATTAAAAAACAAAATAGTCGGAGTTCTAATTCCCAAAGGTTTTATTCTTTATAATCTCCGACTCACAGCTTCACCACAAACTTCGACTTATGCTAAAGGAAAAGACTCCCCCTCATTGCAAATAATACAAAGTTTCAAAGCCTCAAGACCCCTCCGCCAAACTCCATTGCGATAGCAATTAGACAGGACCCGACAGGAAAATATACATCTCAATTCGTAAGTCCCCACGTCTATGACTATCGCGGAAGTTTCAAAGAACTTAAGTTTTAAGCCTTGACTGATTGCGGTTGCGATTAAGCCCGAACCCATGAGGATTATTCATTGTGATTCATAAAATCTCACGTTTGCGCAATCGCATGAATCTAAAGGTCTTGCCTCCTACCTCCTCCCTTAGCCGATTGCAATATGCGATAATGTCTGACCCGCAAGGATTATCCACTGCAATTCATTAAAATATTGTGTTCCCGCAATTGCAAAGTTCCAAGGAGTCAAGCCTTATGCCAAGTGTGGTTGTGATATGAGATTTCATGACGATTGTGATATGACTTCGTCTTTGACGTCAGATCCACGTCACTCATAATGTCACCTTCCACGTCATCCTGCCCATTGCAAATTGTAATCTTTTAGGGACTTAAACCATATTCCTATGCCTCCACTCTGGACATTGATTGTGATATAACCAAAGCCAGACTTATCAATGAATGGACCAGATCTATCTGCTCAGATCTATGGCATATAATGGTTTTGGACCCTCCTACACTCAATTTTAAGTTTCTCACAAGGGGGTCCGAAAAGTGGTTTTTCCATTTAAACCTATCTCTACATCTCTCTCCTCTATTCTTTCAGACTCCCCCCTTCACAAACCGCTTACCACTTCGAACCTCCTCCAAAAAAAACCACTAAGCCTCTCGCCTGTTTTGTGATCTGCGATAACACATCATTTTGTCACATCATCTGCCACATCACTTGTCATCTTCCACGTCACCATGACTTCATCCTGCACTTCGCAATCACAAATTTTAAAAGGACATGGTTTATGACAAGTCATCCATCTTTTTGAACACCAATTGCGATGTGATTTAAAAAAAACAAGGCCCCCTTTGAATTTTATTTGGAATACCCCTGATTCTAAACCGATTGTGATTTTCTGAGTTCTGCCTCAAATTCTAAACTGATTGCAATTGTTTTATGATCTGCCCAAACTCTGATTTCTGATTGTGATGGACTGTAAATTCCACCTCCTCACTCTGCATTTCTCTCCATGACGGTTGTATTCAGAATTTATTGCAACTCTATGTTTTTCCTAATTTCCTGCAAAAGTGATTTGTTTCAAATAAAACTCTCTTATCAGTTTCATTTATTTCCAGCTTATTGATTCTTGTTTTTCATGTTCAGGTTCATGACAGAGGAAGATAGTTGTGTTGATAAGTGGAAGATCAGTTCAAACAAGCAAACAAACATCCAAAGAATTCAGTGGAACAAACGAAGCTGATGTGGACAACAAATCACTTTTAGAAACTTCTACCAAAAAACTGTTTTCCTTTAAGAATTTTTAAGCGTTGTTGAAGGGATATGTTTAAATGCTCTCAATGCTCTGCAAAATAGATTCAGTTGTTTTCTTCTATTTAAGCTTACTCATTGTATAAAATAAAGGTCTTGAATTTTATGAAAAAAGGCTTATGAAATCTCACACTATTGTACTTTCATTCTTTTCTCAATAGAATGACTAGAACATTGTTTAGGTAAAGAATTTTGAGAAATTGCATTATTGTACTCCTAGGATCATATTTGTGGGAAGGAATAAACTGTTGTTATTTATTTTATGAGCTGAGAAAAGTACATCTGGTATTTCTATCTTTGCACCTCTATTTTGTTCATGAATAAATAGTGAATTTATCTTTTTCAGATTGCTTATTACATTTTATTTAAAGAACTTTGTTACATGTATTCATTTCTAATATGTTTCCATTGATATTTTTAAATACATGTTAAGCAATTTACTTTGATATTATAAATGTGATATGGTTTATACACATTTTTTTGATTAACTATTTAATCAACGTAAGCATCTTGAAATATTTTCATTTCCATTGGTGTTTGAGCAATCTATATTGTCATTTACTAAGGAAATCATTGTAGATCGCATCTAGATAAACGTTAAACAATCACGGGTTATAGACTAGATTAATGCATATGTTTTCCATTTGATCTGTTGCCACAAATCCATCTATTTCACCTCACTATGAGCATTACGAACTCATTCAATCACCATTCATTGGGAAATTGGTCCCATACAATCCAGTCAGAGCCACTACTTAAACGAAAAAGGAGTTGTCTTAAGGTCTAGACCGGGTGGTTTTCCCCTGTGTTGCAGCAACGATTTTCGAGGCCTCAATAGGTAGAAAGGGTGCATTCTAGTTGGGATGGTAATAAGAGTAAGATGCACCTTGCATCCCCTACTGGTATGGTCGAGGTCCTTGAGGCCTCCTTTGATTTATAAAGCACAATTTCTCAACCCACCTTCTACCCCTTGGTATACATATTTTAAACCAGGCAAAGAAGGAAATTTATATTTGGCATGGTTTTCCTCACAGATTGAGCAGACCTCTATGGCATTTAATGGGCATTCATTTATGGGGAGCCTTCTAGTGCATTTGGGACAGAAAATATCTAGGGTTCTCTTTGCTTTCTCTTGTCTCCTCTTGATTTGCATGGTATCCATTTCCAAAGAAAAGGTATGTATCATTTCACTTTTAAATTCCTCCAACATGTTCTCAATCTCATTCTTGATGGATGTTGTGGAAGGAGAACTGACCAAGCCATGAATATCTCCACCCTTCTTCCTAGTGACCTAGAGTGATTTTTGAACATTTTTTTTATATTATCATAGTATAACTAATAGATGTACCCCCCATACATCATGTCTAGGGTTTCCAACATGTTCTCCTTGATCCCTCAAAGACGAACTACCTTGAGTGATTCAGGATCAAGGGTGCATCTGGCCCTCCTATATTTGAGTTGAAATATCTCCTCATAGTCCTCTAGGGATTGATCAAGCCTTAGAGTCATTCTAAACATTTCTTCCTTGGTTTCTTTGGATCTATAGTAGTCCATGTACATTTTATTAAAGTCTTGTTGCATTTGAACCCAAGTAGTGATGTTATCCCTAGGCAGACCCATAAACTAGTGAAAGGTTTCATCCTTAAGGGTAGATGGGAATAACTTCAGCTTCTAGTCATTAGAGGTGTTGTCGCTTTGAGAGACAACCTCGGATTGCTTATAAGACCAGTGCCTGGAACATCTAGATTTTGTGTGTCTCATATGATTCTCATGAAGCTGAAGACATCACATATATTTTTGTACATATGTATTTATATATTTATATTAAATAGCGTGGGTTGGTTCATTCATCTAAAGTAATAAGCCATGTATTTCTAGTACTTCTTCACATATACACCTCACATAAATATATGTATAAATTAGTGGACACCGAGTAGTTCAAGGACCTACAGTTTAATAAGCTTTGATAGAGCAAAGAAAGAAGATGAGATAGAATAACTCATCACATAGATCTTGAAGCGTCATGAATTATACACTTATCGCATAGAGCTTGAAGCCTCCAAAATTCTACACTTATCTGAGTTAAAGGTAGACATAATGGATGAAAGAGGATGGGTGCGATCATTCATGGAGGGCAATTTTAAAGATATAATATTAAAAGATCCATACATGCACATGCATTAATGAATCAATACAAATGAATCCATAAGAACATGTGAAACATTTCTAGCAGCTACGATTACATGAATTCAGAGAGGAAACATGAAAATAATGGAATTTAACAGAGGGATAACATATTATGGTACTCGAAGGAGGAATCACCACCATTTTGTTAATATTCTGAAATATGCATATCATAAAGTCATACAGTCTTGAAATAACATGTAGTTATTCCTTTAGGATTTAGAACCTTTGTCAAGTTTTTCTTCTCACTATTTATCTGGAGAGGGGATGATTGAACAGTAATTACAACAAAATATCTTTAGCCGAGCCTCAGCTGTCAGATCGACCAGCTGTCTCGGCCTGGGATGGATCTGTGGCCCAAAAATGACTACAAAAGATTAATTTTTTCATTAAATGGTCGACACATTACATGATTACAAAATAGGTCAACAATTAGATGGAAATGCCAACAAAATCTCTCCATGCTCATCCATAAGATTTTCTTTGCTCAGGTTGTTGCTTGCCCATGGTCTGGCCTCCTTTCCCACCCAGCTGATTCTCGTCACTTATGCCTTTATTGCTCGAATCATTCATTCTCAAGAACTAGGAGTGGTCAACTATCAGTTTAATGCCATAGTACAGAAGTAGAGGTCCACTGGGCCGTACTTTGACTTCCCTCTACATGGAGCACCATGCTGGATCATCAAGTTCTCCCGAGCTTCCATGTCTTCATTTACTATGTCAGTGTCGACCCCGATTTCATGTCACAAGGGGGCTTATTGGGTCATCCCATGCCAATTTTTGAATGCTCCATCTCCTTTCTTAAATGCCTTAGTTTCCGACCCACCACGCCTTTAAAGTTCTACATTACCTCATCGCGAAGCTATCGGATCAGGAGTTTCATTAAAAATCCTTATGGATTGGGGCATTCTGATCCACTTTAGCCCCTTTTTCTTCATGTGACTGGGGAATATGACCAAGCGCTTAGTCCTTGGGTGCTAGGGCCTTTGGACTCCCCTCTGGGGGTATTTTTTCCTTTGTTACATGGAATCCCGCATATCGGTGATTTCTGATGCTCGCCTTTGGTGCCTCCTTCCCAACATTGCGATCTCTGATGCGCGATGTAGTCTGGCCCACTTGAAAAAAGTATAAGGGAGGGTATGTTCCCTCTATGGATTACGACTCTTGAAAACCAATTGGGCCCACCGAAGATATCATAATTGGCGATTTCATAACGTCACCTTTGTTTTGCTCCCTTTGACACTTGCAACTGTCAAACACCGATTGGGCCCACTCGAGATATTGCAATCAGAGATTTCATAACATCGCCTTTGTTTGCACCCTTTGATACTTGTGATCGTCGATATGCGGTATCACTTGTTCTGCTTAGCTCTTGGTTCTTCACTCTCCCTGTGACCACTGGCTAGCCCCCTTATCGGAGGTCCTTTCTCAGCAGATCGCAATCAGGGTTTTCACCCTAATGTAATAACATGCCTCAACCTACAAATGCCAATTTGCGATCTCCGATGTCACGTCATCCTCTGCAACATGGAGCTTCCTAAGTGGTGACATATGTCACCCAGATATGCCCTCTTTTAACCCTTGAAAATGCCAAATCTACATGCCATGTGTCCTCCATACTACCACATCATGCTGACATCAAATCCACCTAATATTTACTGGATCCAATAATATTCTACCATGTGGCCTCCTGGAGGAAAGAGAAAAGGACCCACCTACCCTTGTTTTTGTGTTGATTTCCTTTATTAGATGTTTTTGGCCCTTTCCCAATGATTTTTACTATCAACTTAAATCCTAGAACTTTTAATCACAATTGAAACTTTGGAAGGGTGTCATTTGTTTTATCACTAATTGTGATGTGTCGATATTGCATTGTTGTGATCATCAACATGCCATGTCGTTGGAACCTCAGATATTTGCGATCGGCGATATGCGAGATTGTTGGAACCTCCGATTTGCCACACTGTCTGACCCGCCGATAAAGGACCTACTATATGTCGGACATTTGACTTGCAATGCACAGATATGACATGTTTCATGGACCCCCGATCGTCGATATGTCGATATGTGCTATCGGAGCTCTGCTACACGAAGCATTGATTGCCTCATCACCTAATCCACCGATTTGCAATATGCTCCCAGACCTCCGATCTGCGATAAACCGATATCGACAATCACTGATTTCTTATTGCCAATGCACTCCCCTACTTTTTCTTTAGAAAACTCTGATTTGCGAGATCCAGGATTAAACTTAAACATTTTCCTTTTCTTTCTGGTTTTCAAGGGTAATTTTCAACTTGCTCTAACTTTTGATTCTATAGTCCATTTGGGGAGTTCCATATACCATTAGAAAGCTAGTTCTGACCATTATCCACTAGATGGTGTCTGATTTAGCTTTGAGTGCTTCTATGGCTTGGAGGCTAGCTCTAAACATATTAGTTATTTTTCCCTCTTTGTACAACTAGAACTCTCTTTACAGAAGGTGACAACATTGGCTCCAACTAGGGATGGGGAATCAGATTGCAATGCATCGAGAACTTGCTGATTGTGAACTTCTCTTTTGGGCATGGAGTCTTTTCTAAACAAATGATAATTTTGTGAAAGTGGAATTTTCAATAGAAACTGGAAATTTCATATCATAATTTTAATACACACATTGGTATTTACAATGGGTTCAAGACAGATACCTTTAATTCTGAAAATAGAATTTGAGGAAATGGCCATTTACTGGTAGTTCCAACGATTCACCGTCTAGATTTTCAGGTAAGTACGTATTATTTCTTTTCTCTTCTTAAATTTTAAAATGGTTGAACCAAAGTGGATCAAACTTTCCATGTTTTCCTTTTTCTTTCGATCGTACATCCCATCGGAGAACTGAATCTCCTGGTTGAAGAGGTCGATCCTTGGCCTTCTTATCAAATAGGGATTTCATCTTTTGTTAGTAATTTTCCAATTTAGCCCCCACCTATTCTTTTTTTTTATGAAGTTCCACCAATTGGTTTATCCTTCATGTCAAAGCACTTGGCTCTTCCTCAGCTTCCTGCAGCAACCTTGCCACTAGCATTGCCAATTGGATTGGGAAGATTACAACCTTTCCATACACTAGCTCGAAAGGCAATTTTCCAGAGAATCGTAAGGAGTCACTAGGTTAGCCTAGAGGGCAAAATTCAATTGGGTATCCCAGTTCCTCTGATTCTCGGTGATGGTATTTTTTAGTAGTCTCACCACAGTTTTGTTTGATGACTCAGCTAAGCCATTACCTTGAGGATAGTACATAGTGGAGTGTCCGATGATGATATTGAATTTCTGGCCGAAGCTAGTGAATTTTGCATATTCAAAGACTTGAGCATTGTCAGTGATAATTTTGATAGTGCAACCAAAGCAAGATAATATGTTCTCCATAAACTTGATTACCACCGAGTCTATGGCATTTCTGGCTGGGATGGCCTCTACCCACTTCGTGGAATAATTTTTGGTCGTTAATATCCACTTGTGTTGGCCACTGGAAGGTGGGTTTATTTCTTCTATGAAGTCTAGTCCCCATTTTCTGAAGGGTTATTCCACCTACATTGGAATCAGGGGGAGAGGAGAAATTTTTTGTCTCTCAGCAAACACTTGGCACTTCTAACATGACCTGACCTAGGAATGAACATTTCCAAACAGTGTAGGCTAGTGTTAAAGAATCATGCATTAAGAATTTTGTGAGTTGTGGTCTTCCAACTGTAATGACCTCCACAAACTCCTCCATGAAATTCCTCAATCACTTTATGAGTTTTTCCTTCTACCAAACATAACAGCATAACTCCCACCAAGTCCTTCTAGTGGATTTGACCATTGGATATGATATACCTTTGAGCATGCAGTCTCAGAGTTCTATATTTGGATTTATCAAGCCCTAGTGGGCACCTCAGGAATAAGAGATAATGGATGATATTCTTATTCCAGGGTGATCCCTCATATTTAGCATAGATATTTTTCTCTGATGTTTTAATCCATTCTACTAAATATTTGTTCTGCCTTCCTGTTTTTTAGGTTTATGTCTAAATATTGGCAATTAGATTCTGATTTTACCTTGGCCAACCCCTGGCCTTTTATGAGCTTAGTAGGCTTTATGTCTAACTCATATTCATGTATCTTTGCTATCCAAATACCCATTTTTCCTTCATTGTCTCCTTGCACAAGGATGTCCTTGATCATTGTCGTTGGGACAAATGCTATGATTTCTTATTGTAGCACATACACTCGAAATGCCTTCAAAGCCTTGACTAGTGCATAGGCTTATTTCTCCAAGATGTTATATTTTAGCTCAGCATCCCTTAGGACTTGGCTGAAGAAGGAAATGGGTTGTACATAACCATATTTATTCTTTTGTAGTAGAACTGCAGCAATAGTATGCAGAGAAGCAAAAGAAAAGATATAGAAAGGCATTGAATAGTCAGGGCTGACTAGTACCGGTGATTCGGCCAAAGCTTCTTTAATTTTAGTAAAATAATCTTGGGAGGCAAGGATCCACTTGAATTCATTTTCATTTTTTAGCATATATGTAATACCCTTCACTATTTCTGCATAGTTGGGTATGAACCTCCTCAAGAAATTGATTCTCCCCAAAAAGGCTTGGACCTCTTTCTTATTTCGAGGTAGAGGAATGTGACTAGTAGCTTTGACTTGCTTAGGATCAATTTTCACTCCTTGTGCTACTATGTGTCCTAGTAGCTTCCCCTCACTCAAGGCAAATTGAGATTTATTGGAGTTCAAACATAGTCCATAGCTCCTGCATTTCTCGAAGGTGAGCTTCAAGTGGAGGATGTGTTCTTCATCAATCTTAGAGAAGACTATGATATCATCCAAATACACCACTACGAACTTTTTTTTCTCCCCTACAAAAGATATATCCATAGCTCTCTAAAACGTGGCCCCTGCATTAATAATACTGGAGGGAATGTGAGCATACATGAAAGTTCCCCAACGGGTGGTGAAAGCAGTCTTCTTCTGATCATTAGGGTGGAATGCCACTTGGTTGTAACCAAAGAAATCATCCATCATGGACATCCTGACTACCCCAACCACCTACTGCAATATGTAATCCATCTTAGGAAGCGGGTAGTTGTCTTTCAATGATGCCTTGTTAAGGTTCTGAAGATCTACACAAAGCCTTATTTCTCCATTCTTTTTTCGAACTGGGACTAAGTTGGCCACCCACTCCGAGTACCTTAAAGGAACTATAATTTTAGCCTGTAGAATTTTCCTCACTTCTTTTTCAATGGAGGGGAGTAAGAGTGGATTAATCTACCTGAGCTTCTGCTTGCATGGTTTTATTCCACTCTTTAAAGGAATCTTATGATGTATGATCTTAGTATCAAATCCTTTTAAGTCCTCATAAGACCAAGCGAAACATCCTTATATGTTTTGAAGAGATTTAAATACCTTTTGTTTATATTGTGAGGGGATTCCTTTTGATTGTATGACCATCTGGGGTTCATCCTTTGAGTCGATATTGTAATCTTCTACTTGTTCATCCATCTCCAGAGCCATTGGTTTGGAGGCTACATCATCCTTGTTAAATAATATTTCCATTGGGACTAGCCCAAGAGGAATGGTATTCCGTTTTAGTTGTAGAATTTTATGTCCAACCATTGTGTCTTCCCACGAAGTGGGTTCTTGGTCTTCCTCTTTTTCCTCTCCTTCATCAATGGTTGATTTAGCGAACTCCCCAACTACTTCTATAAATTGTTTGATCTGCTCATCTTCCTCGAATACCTACTAGTGCTTGACATTATTAGGTATAGAGGGTCTGTATCTGACCTCCACCTCATACCGAAGAAGTGGATTTTGAGGGGTTTGAAATTTCTTGCTGCTACAGCAAGGGAATCAGCCATTTGGTTTCCTTCTTTGGGCAGAAATTGGATATTAAAGGCCAATAATAAGTTATCAATCAAATCCCATACTTCATTTCAATAATTCCTCAGTCTGGGGTGTTTAGCCTGCCACTGATTTATGATCATCTTTACAATCAGCTCAGAGTCTCCATGCACAGTTAAGCATTCAATATTGATATTCCTTGTTGTTTGTATCCCAAGGAGAAATTCTTCATACTCTGTTGAGTTGTTGGTTGCCTCAAACTCCAGCTTGAATGAGAGGGGTATCAAGCTACCCTCAGGAGATACCAACAATACTCCTGCTCCATTTCCCTCTTTGGAATTCGCTCTGTCAAAGTGTAATTTCCACACTTCCTTTTCATCTGTGTTCTATTGTTCTAATTGCATCATTAGGTGTGTTGGTGTTTCTTCTAATATGGTCTCATATTCTTCTAAGAACAAGCAAGAGAGGTAGCTTTATTTTCCATATACTACGGAATTTTTAGAACCTTCAGCTAGGGTCACTGTTTTTACAAATTTGGACTCTCTATGCAACCTCCTTTATTTGCCCCAAAAAGTGGGAATAGTGGCATAAGTTAGATCTAATTTGATAGAGGCCCCCACCTTGGAACCCCAAGACCTTGATAGGAGCATGCTGAATCGAGGGGGAATATATGCCACTACTATGTCCATCACTATTCTCTTCACAAGGATCTAAGCCAGGTTTACCACCAAATCTTTTATCATTCCCACGAATTTTATCCTCTTAGAGTCAAAGGAGTATAGGTCCTTGTAGGGCCTGGTGATCTGAAAACCAATTTGTTCCATCACAGCTAAGGGCATGAGGTTATGCGATGCTCGGGAGTCCAACATGCAGTTATGCAATAAGAGGTCATGAATTACCAGGGTCACATAGAAGGGTGTAGTGGAAGGATCAAGTTCTTCAACATGAGGCCCAAAAACAACCATTGGTCTTTCTTCTTGAAGGTTTAAATAGTCATGGGTCGGTACTTAGGTGGATGGAAGCATGAACTAAGAGATTTGGGCTTTATAAGTGGGTTTCTTTAGAAGTTCAATTAGAGGGACAAGAATTTTTACCTTTTCGAGTTCCTTCTAAAGATTGAATGCAGGTTGGCCTTTTTCTACACCTCCTAGATCCGCTTCTCTTTCCTTATCACTAATAGTTTTTATTAGAATAGGTACCTTCTCTTCTGTGTGTACCTTAGAGCTACTGCATTCCTTATTTGAGGAGACTTTTACCTTGGATAATTCAAGATTCAGCTTATCTTTCCCTTTATCTGGCACTGGGGGAATATCTTGGGGAGAAGTTCCCTCTTTTTGTTCTGATTCCCTCAACCTCTTTCTTGAAGATCTTAGATCATACCTTCAGTGTAGTTGTGCTTGCATCAAATCTCCAATCTGTTTACAATAATCACCAATGTCTTCCTCACTTGTTGTTGCTTCTCTTTCCTTATCTTTCTCCTAGTGAGCCATGTTTTCATGTTCTTCTTCAAAGAAAGAGGAATACAAGTTTCCCTACATCTCATGTGTATCTGATGGTTGTTCATCAAGATCATCTTTTGAATATAGAGGAGGAGGGATCTGATCGACTTAATATTTTCTTTCTCTTTGAAGTATCTACAATGGTGGCCTTCTATATTGTGGGTTATAACCTCGGTTGTTACCTTAAGCATTTTGTTTCGGGAGACTGTTGTTCTCCAGCTCGAGCTTCACCACCTTATGTGATAAACTCCTGATGAGTTTATCCATTTCTTCCCACTTCGGATCTAGTGATTCTTTAGCTTGACTAGAGGAGGATGTTTCTTCTTTCCCCATTTTCTTCTTGGTAGGTTCATCCTTACCTCTTGACTTCCCTACTGAGGTCAAATTTTCTTCTACCTCAAGAGCATCAACTTGGAGTTGATCCAAAGTGTGAGACTTCTTTTCTCCTAGGGTAAAACCAAAGTCGGATTCAAAAGCTCCCACAAATACTATGTGAGAAGCATCTTGAGGAGGCTTTATCTCACCAGGCAGGTTATTATACTGCTTATTGAACCTTTTTATGAATTCTGAAATATCCTCTTCTGGATTCTTCCTTATAGCATTGAACAATGTGAGGACATACTAATGATTTCTCTTTTTACTCCACTTTTGTGTGGGTTTTTGAGTTCCTCCCAGGTAGTGATGAAGGCATTAGGTAGGGCTTTAAACCATTTTCTGGCTTCTCTATCAAGGGATTGTACAAAGAGTCTTAGGACCACATCCAACTGTACGACATTTAGATTCTCAGCAAAAGCACAGAAGGTTGCAATGTGTCTCTATGCAATGTTTTCATCCTCCCCATTGAACCTGGTCAAAATATTTAGGTAGTCCAGAGGCATAGCACTCAGGGGTTGAGGTAAACCAAGAGGGGCATATTTATTCAGTAAGAAACCTAGAACAACCATCTGAATTAATGGAGAGGGATTGAGATTTTCCAAAGGAACTTGGGTCGAAACCACAGTGGTTGGAGTGGCTAGACTAAGAGCAGCGTACGTAAGGATCTTAAGAGTAAATTCTGAGGAGTGAATGATAGCGGGTTGGGAGCTGGATGAGGAAGCTTCAAATAATGATGAGACAGTAGCATAGGTAGTAGGAGTTTTCTCCTTCTATATTATCCTAAAAAATAATTTCATTGGGTCAAATAAAGATGGGGTTTTCTGCTGAGAGGTATTTGAGCAATTGTGAGGCTTTCTAAAAGCCAGGATGATCAATTATAATGGGATTTGTGGAGTTGCCAAGGTGATGAGGATGTAATCATAACATCTTTTCTCACCTACACAAAGAGTGCTTAACTTGTTGTATCCCAGGGGAAAATTCCTTCAATTCGGTTCCCAACAATGCTGCTAAACGATGTTGTCACTTCCAGAGACAGCCTCAGATTGCTTACAACACCAGTGCCTAGAACATCTAGATTTTGTGTGTCGCATATGATTCTCAGGAAGATAGAGACATCACATATATTTTTGTACATATGTATTTATATATTTGTATTAAACAGCAAGGCTTAGTTCATTCATGTAAAGGCATAAGCCATGTATTTTTGGTACTTCTTCACATATACAACTCACAAAAATATATGTATAAAATAGTGGAGGCCGAGTAGTTCAAGGACCCACAGTTTAATAAGCTTTGACATAGAAATGAGAGAATATACGGAGATAGAATAACTCATCACATAGAGCTTGAATCGTCAGGAATTCTACACTTATTGCATAGAGCTTGAAGCCTCCAGAATTCTACACTTATCTGAGTTAAAGGTAGACATAATGGATGAAAGAGGATGGGTGTGATGATTCATGGAGCACAATTTTAAAGATATAATATCAAAGATCCATACAGGTACATGCATTAACAAGTCAATACAAATGAAACTGTAAGAACATATGAAACATTTCTAGCATCTACGATTACATGAATTCAAAGAGGAAACATGAAAATAATGGAATTTAACAGAGGGATAACATATTGTAGTACTTGAAGGAGGAATCACCACCATTTCCTTAATATTCTGAAGGATGCATATCATAAAGTTACATAGTCTCGAAATAGCATGTAGTTCTTCCTTCAGGATTCTGAACCTTTGTGAAGTGTTGATTCCCATTATTTATCCAGATAGGGGAGCATCGAACAGTAATTACAACAAAATATCTTTAGCCGAGCCTTAGCTGTCAGATTGACTAGTTGTCCCAACCTGGGATGGCTCTGTGGCCCAAAAATGACTACAAAATATTAATTGCTTCAATAAATGGTTGACACATTACATGATTACAAAATAGGTCAACAATAAGATGGAAACAACAACAAGATTTCTCCATGCCTCCCTAGGATTGACTTTCCTCACGTTGTTGCTTGCCCACGGTTTGGCCTCATGTGCCACCTAGCTGATTCCCATCGCTTCTACCTTTATTTCTTGAATTATTCATTCTCAATAACTGGGAGTGGTCAACTATCAGTTTAATGCCACAGTAGAAGAAGCAGAGGTCACCTAGGCGGTACTTCGTCTTCCCTCTACATGGAGCACCATGCTGGATCATCAAGTCCTCCTGAGCTTCCATGTCTTCATTTACTATGTCGGTGTCAACCCCAATTTCATGTCACAAGGGAGCTTACAGGGTCATTCCATGCTCATTTTTGAATACTCCATCTCCTTTCTTAAATGCCTCAATTGTCGACCCACCACGCCTTTAAATTTTTTCATTACCTCGTCATGAAGCTATCGCATCCAAATTTCCTATTAAAATTCCTTACGTGACGGGGAATTCTGATCCACTTTAGCCCCTTTTGCTTCATGTGACTAGGGTATATGACCAAGCGCTAAGGCCTTTTGACTCCCCTCTGGGGTTCTTTTTCCTTTGTTACATGGAATCTCACATATTGGTGATTTCTGATGTTTTCCTTTGGTGCCTCCTCCCCAACTTTGTGATCTTTGATGCACGATTCAATGTAGCCCACTTGAAAAACGGATAAGGGAGGGTTTGCGCCCTCTATAGCTTGTGACCACCGAACACCGATTGGGCCCACCCGGGATATCATAATCAACGATTTCATAACATCGCTTTTGTTTTGCTCCCTTTGACACTTGCTACTAATGAACACTGACTGGGCCCACTTGGGATATCATAATTGGTAATTTCATAACATTGCATTTGTTTGCACCCTTTGATACTTACGATTGTTGATATGTGGGATTGTCTGTTCTACTTACCTCTTGGTTCTTCGCTCTCCATGTGACCACTGGCTAGCCCCTTATCAGAGGTCCTTTCTTGGCGGATTGAAATCGGGATTTTAAATTGATGTAATAACATGCCTCAACCTAAAAATGTTTATTTGCGATCTCCGAAGTGACGTCATCCTCTACCACGTGGAAATTCCTAAGTGGTGACATGTACCGCCCAGATATGCCCTCTTTGGACCCTTGAAAATGCCAGATCTACATGCCATGTGTCCTCCATACTGCCATGTCATGCTGACATCAGCACCACATGTCTTTACTGGATCCAATAATATTTTGCCACGTGGCCTCCTCGAAGAAAGAAAAAAGGGCACGCATGCCCCTGGTTTTGTGATTTTCTTTGTTAGATGTTTTTGGCCCTTTCCCAATGATTTGTACTATCAGCTTAAATCTCAGCACTTTTAATCGCAATTGAAACTTTGGAAGGGTGTTTTTTGTTTTATCATTAATTATGATGCACCGATCTTGCATTGTTGCAATCACCAACATGCCATGTCGTTAGAACCTCATATATTTCCTCTCGTCAATATGCAAGATCGTTGGAACCTTCGATTTGCCACACTGCCTTACCCACCAATTAAGCCCGTCGATATAGGACCTTCGATATATCAGACATATGACTTGCGATGTACCGATATGACATGTGTCATGGTCCCACAATCATTAATTGTCAATATGCACTATAGGAGCTCGGCTACATGAAGCGTCGATTGCCTCATCGCCTGATTCGTTGATTTTCGATATGATCTCAGACCTCTGATCTGTGATAAGTCGATATAGGTGTTCGTTGATTTCTGATTGCCAATGCACTCCCCTAATTTTTCTGTAGAAAACTCTGATTTGCGGGATCTCGGATTAAACTTAAACATTTTCCTTTGCTTTCTCATTTTCAAGGGTAATTTTCAACATGCTCTAACTTTTGATTCTGGAGTCCATTTGGGGAGTTCCATATAACATTGGAAAGCTAGTTCCAAGCATTATCCATTGGATGATGTCTGATTTAGATTTGAGTGCTTCTATGTCTTGGAGGATAACTCCAAAAATATCTCTTCTTTTTTCCTCTTTGTACAACTGGTACTCTCTTTTCATAAGGTGACAATAAGAGGCATAGTCATAGGTCCTATAGACAATATAAATTCAAACATAAAACTATTAACATCATCAAAGGTTAATAAATGGAAGTGTGGAAGGGAAGTAGGGCTTCTATTCTTCATTCTAGCCTCTCCATTAATCTCTCTGATAGGGTAAACCTCATTGTTTTTATTTTCTGCCATGCTTTGGGTATGTGTTGGCTTGTTGGGGCCTGACCCAGGTTTGGAGTTAATTAGCCAAACAAATCCCTATACTACTGGCCCTTTCAGAAACAGTCTGTGGAGCACAGATTGAGGTCTCGCTCGAAGTAGTATGGGGGGGTGTTGGAACCAGATTTTTGCACCCTTGAGATGTCTGAGAGGTTGAACCAGTCCAACTGTTATTCTCTTCGTGCAGCTTACTTCGCATACTTCCCAGGCCTTCGCGCCCTAATATACTTGCCTTCGTGTAGCCCTAACCAGGGGTTGTGGGGCTTCTGCACTATTGGAGCAGCGCTCTGCACTATTCCCTTAAGTTGCCCCTAAGACTTTACTTATCTTCCTATGCCAATCAATTATCTTTGCGTAAATGGATTTCTTAAGTTATATTTACTTATACAACACCTTCATACGAGTTCGTGCAGCAAATAAATAGTACACTTGCAATTTATACCCAATTATACATTAAAACAAGAAAAGATACATAGAAATATGGTAAACTTCTCTTTATTAATTCTTTCAACGGTTATAGACTTGAATTGCCCTGCGCACTCGGCTGCATGGGTTCGTGCACTCAGCTGCAGACTACTAGGCCTTTGCACACTCAGCTGCAGAGCCTTCTCCTACACTACGACCCAAAGACACACTTTACACTTCGACTCAGTGTCTTAGACTCCTCATGCTTCCATTCTATTAGTTTTGCTTTTCTTCTTACACTTAGAGCCTCGCTCTATTTATACAATCCCATGGTCCACGGACCATGGGTAGGTCTATCAAGCCGACATTACATTACAAAACCAAGGGCGGACAACCCTGTGACTCTATTATAACTTCGGACTCCGCGCCCTCAATTCATGGAGTTTTTACAAAAGAATTAGTTAAAACTTGGAATTT
This sequence comes from Pinus taeda, assembly GCA_000404065.3. NCBI lineage: Eukaryota > Viridiplantae > Streptophyta > Pinopsida > Pinales > Pinaceae > Pinus > Pinus taeda. The sequence goes on from APFE030635522.1 coordinate 36,538, forward strand.
AAGCCCCAAAACATGCCTTGGGGGATTCCATTCCCAACAGCCCCCAACACAAACATCGTGACTTGCACTTGAGTCACTTTGTTGGTGTGGAAATCTTCATGCAGAGTCCCTCCAGCTCTGTCCGAACCAATTCAAGGTTGGCAGCGCACTGAGAAGCTGCCTGTTGGATCTCCTGGACATGTTGTTCCGAGACCGTGGTGTCGGAAATGCTTTCCTGCATCTGTGCCTGTGTCCCTTGCATTTGTGCGAGTTTGCCTTCAATTGTTGATGTGATGGTGAAGGCCTCATCGATCCAAGGCTGAATGCATGCCTTCAACACTATTTCCTTGTGCCGTGTCATGTCCACTTGTTCTTTCAGCGCTTTGGCATGTTGCATCCGCCCAAGTCTCTAAGCAAGGGCCATCGTCTGCGCAGTTCCTTTCACGCTGTCATACTATTTTTGGAGTTCTCACTCCTCTGTCTCTAAGCACTGGATGTTGGGGTCCTCTTACAGATTCATGAGGACCTCAAAGGACTCCTCCAACATTCTGGTGCAGTGCTACTTGCAACACACGGATCTCCCTAGCTTGCAGTTCTGTAGAAATCCCATCCTGCAGAACATATAATGTCTCCCACGGGAGTGTAGCCATGTTGATTCTGATAAACTTCAACGCATTGATCGTAGGCCTTTCAGCCTCATCTTTTGTCACCAGTTCCCCTTCCGACAACACTATGGTATTTGTCACCCGAGCATGCAACATCTGCTTTGCAGAAGTTGTCTCGACTACGACGCTGCACAAAAGGGTACCAAATTGAGGAGTACAAACCTACAACTCTTGTAGCTACACTTTGAGGGACCCCGACATAATATGGTTCTCCTGTATAAAATTTTGGAGGGCCTCAGAGGTGACACTGCGCACTGTCTCGCCGATGTCATGCAGATCACCCTCGGTAAGGGTGATCAGGTCAATAGACAACTTCGATGCCTTGACCTTCTTGCGCAGCCCTATCTACTTGGTCAGGTGTTGTTGCTTCAACTGTGTTGATGCGATTTGTGGGCCCGAGCCTCCCTCCTCTTCCTCTACTTCCTACCTATGCGAAGGCAACTTTTGGCCCTCACGCGCCTTCGTGGTTGCCTCCTATGTTGCTACTACTGCTACAGACTTTTTCTATTCAGCAATTGTTTGTGCAGCATCTCGCGCCTCCTGCACTTATGTTGTTGCTACCTCCTTCATTCTCTTCTTTACCAACTGCGCCATGCACAGTTTGGCCTCCTCTTTCTTCCTCTACATCGCAGACTTCTCTATCGCTCTGATGTCTAGAGCGTGCCACCCTGGCGACCATGTCTCCAATACATTCAATATTACATCGTCCATGGCTACAAAGGATAGCTCTCTCCATCGCTTAGTCGGGTCCTTGTGGAGGTCCGCCTTAAACTCTGCAAAAATTTGTAGGCTATTGTAGAAGTGGACGATAACTGCAACTTGCGGTTGATCCCCATTCTGAGGTTCATCTCCATGAACACCCAAAATATCTTATTATTGTAGATCCTATTTGCATCCTTTGTGGGCCAGAGTGAAGCGTACTTCGCCGCCTCCGCAAGATCCCTGTCAATTGTGGGGAATTGACTATCCTCTGGCAATTCCCCTACCATGAGCACTATGGACAGCAGAAGCCATGCATAGTGGAATGTTTTGCCTTGTTCCAGAGTTTCGCGGTAGTTCTCCAAGAATTCCTTGCAGTGGAACTCAGACCAGTTAAATTGGACCCTCTTAGCGCACTGCTCAGCAAGTGCTACCACCAGCGTGGGTACCTCGTCTATGCGGCACTTGCGCATAACCTTACCTACCAGTATTTAGGTCGCCACTCTTACTGCTTTGTCATTGATGTTATATATGGCGTAGCCCCTCTTCTTAACTAGTTTATACTTCTTCTTCATGGCCTCTGCGATGGCCAGATCACTACTTTTCCACTCCGAGATATCTGTGGCGTCCTCTCCTTTGCATGGCAGTCGGGTGATGCAGTGAATCAAGCGTTGGCTTTTTGGAAAGCCCTTTGTAATTTATAGCACCTTTTGAATTTGAATTCGACCATTCCCCCCAAATCTGGTTCATTAATGCTCCCTTGGAGCCAAATTTTCCCAAATCTTGCCCATAAATCGTGTCTTAAATGCCTGCCCCCTGATCCATTTGGCTTCAAGTCGAGCATCCCGTCATGAATAGTGACTCCAACAATTACTTTCGGACCAACCTATGTGGCATCGCAGCATCCCTTGCGCGGTTGCGGACCTTGTGACATTTTGCTTCTGCGCGCAGCTCCAAAATTGCGCAGCGCCTGGGCATAGTAGTTTATAGTCCCACACCTCCTTTCAACTGAGTGGAGCACTAAGACTATACTTCCCTCAGCTAGTTAGGTGGCCACACCTTATTGTTACCAACGGCGTCACGCAGTTTATCATCTGCAGCACGCCACCCTGATTGATTCGCTTAGTAAGGTGAGGTTCAAGCCAAGGCATCAGACTAATCAATTCGTGGCGATAGTCCCAAAACTTGTCAGCATGATCATGTGCACCCTGTCCTATCACCTTGGTCTTCTTATTGAGAAAATCTTTGCTTATTTCATCCTCCAGCTTCTTGACTTCCGCTTCGACCAAAGCACCTTTCTTCCTTAATCGCACCCTTTCTTCCTCAAGCTCTTGGATCCTAAAATTGCCCTATTGGATTTCTTCTTCCAAGGCTATGCGAACCGTCATATCTACCAGTGTTTTCATGTGCAGATTAGGTATTTCATGTGCTATAGGGCTTACAACGTTCGCTTCATATTCCAGCGTTGGCGGTGCCTACGCCGTCAGGTTCTTACACGCGGTCCTATAGGTCCATAGAACCACTGGTATGTGCAGGTCCCAGTTAGCTCACTTCGCATTGTGGACCTTGTTCAATGCTTTGCATACTTTGTTAAAGGCTTCTGCATGGATAACCTTCTACACACTTGGTCTTTCCATCTTCCATGGTTCCAACCGAAGGGGTTGTTCGTGCCACTACCTTTCCCACACCTGCTTACTGACCGTGTCTCCTAACGCGAAGACTGTGTGCATCCGTGTAGGTTTCGTACCATATTCCTATATCCATCTAGATAGGTGGGTGTGTGGACCATTTCATCCAGCAATCTTGTCTGTTAATTGCATCAGAGGCTTCCCAAACCGCATGCGCATCATCCTTCTACATTCGTGCCAATCCTCAAAACTTCTTTGGTGCGTACCCCATCACCTCGCGAGCATAGCGCGCAGTACCCACTTCAAAGCTTCGAAATGGTGTTGTTTCAACACTTCTCTTTCAAATCTATTGAAAAATTCATCCACCTCACTTAACCCATCATACATAGGCAGGTCCCTCGAATCCGTCAATACGAAGCAGAACGATCTTATCATCATGTTACAGTTCAGCGTGGTTACTTCGTGTAACCAGTTCTGCCATCGTTCTATTTCCTCATCCAAATCTAATGTACAAGAGCTTTCATGCTCCCATGAGATTTGTCCATCCACGGTCGAATTCACCCAGTCTTGTTCTCGCGTGGTTATCTTATAGATGTAGTCCAAGTCATTGTCGTTGTCGTTGTCGCGCACCGGCTCCATGTAGCGCGATCCTTCTGCAGGGTCTACAACTATGCACAGAGACTTTTTCTCAAAAATAATCTTCCGCTTCCTCAAATTTATCACCCCATTCATGTCAGTGGCCCAATCTATTCCTAATAGTGCGGGGTAGCGATTATTATTATCAATATTCTCTATCACTTTGAAATCTACTACTGTGCTTGCTCCTTCGATATCCATTGTGATTCCCTACAATATCCCCATGGTAGGATCTTTTTCTGGTTTTTCATTCGTAGTTGGATAGGAGACCATTGCAATGTAGGCCTTCCCATGCGCTCCCATGTCTTCTTCGGTAGGACATTCGCGTCTGATCCTAGATCCAAAATCACTTGGTCCATCTCATATTCTCCAATCTACGCAGTCAATCTCATCTCCCTTCCTGTTCCCATTGTGTGCTTTCTGAGATTTTGCACTACACGCAGTTATCCTTGCATGGTCCCAGCGCATTCATTTATGAGTTCTTACAGCCCCTTTACAGCCTTGTTGTCACGCAGTAGCTTCATGCATGTTTTCAGGAATGTTGTGAGAATTGATGGGTCCATTTCCGGCTTTGATCTGTCTTTACTTCCTGAAGTGGAGGCATCAGCTAAGCTCCTCTTGGCTTGCACGAAGGTATTCTTAGCGTGCTCCAAATCAAACTCTGGTTCCTTCATTAGAGCCTTGCGAACCCAAGTATTTTGTTCAAGTTGCTTACCTTTGTCATTTTTTGTCGTAATTCCACTGCGGAGCACTATATTCACATTAGGGTCTTCCTCGCGTAGCTCAGACCTCGCTATCAGTGTGGGACAATCCTCCGTCCCATGATCAAACAATGTGCAATACTAGCATGATGGTCACGTTGGATTTGTACATCACGGGCATAATGTCCTGGCCCTCCACACTTGTAACATATCAGTTGTCTGTGACCTCTTCCTGGTCCTCCTCCACCTTGACCTCGTCCGCGCCGCTGAAACTCGGTTTGTGCCATCCTTATGTTCTGACCAAGGGGCCATGTTTCGCCCTGAATTCTGTAGGTAGGAGTCTTATCCATCATTAGCTCGTAACTTCTACAGGTGCGCTCATCATGGCCTACTAATCTACAGAAATTACAAAACAACTGATGTGAATTATGTGTGTAATTTTGTAATAAATGGCAGTTATCTGTAGCATGCTTTCCTCCTATCTAACAAATTGTGCACCATAATGCAAGCGTCACGCTTGGTCCTACTTGTGCCTCCGGTCTCAGTGGAATTGGTCCTCCTCTCGCAAGGTAATTTGCGAACACCAAGCAGTTTTCCTTGTCGTGCCCCTAGCCCTTGCACTTTACGCACCATACCTCATCGCGTCTGGGCGAGCTATCCTGTCTTGTTTCAAACTTTGCATCTCAAGGCACAAGTTTTTCAACTGCGCGTGAATCTGTTGAACTCCTAGGTTTGGATCTTGTATTGAAGTCTTGTGCAATCTCATCGCGACCTCCAAGGCCTAGGCATGAGTTGCTAGCCTCTGTTGTGACAGCGCGTTCCTTAGATGCAGTATTAACAATGCTACAAACCATTCGCAGCGTTGTCCATCTGTCAACATCATGTTAGCTTCACGAATTGTGCACTTCAATCTCTAATCCAACTCCCAAGGGGTCTCACCTCGCAGCATTGTGATTTCCTTAAATCCAATGATCGACTGCACCTCTGACTTTTGCCTGCTAAATTCTTTGTTTAGCACAGCTTGGATATCTATGATCCCCACATTCGGATTGTCATTGGAATGCTTAATGTACCAGGTCAGCATGCGATCCTGCAGAGCACTGATCAATGTTGCCTTCTTTATATTGTCATCTGTGACTCCTTGCACTTCCCATACATCTTTTATCACGAAACAAAATTGGTCTGGATCTTCACTCCCTTGAACACCAGCAACTTTATCACACTCGCCATAATGCTTCGCATTGGTGGCAGGGGTGGTATGGGCAAAGATGGGGGTGAAGACGGTGAAGTTGGCGGCGATGTGGGTGGGGGTGGTATGTTCGGAATTCTCTACCTCATCAAATTGATCGCACTTATTGTTGAGACCTTTGCGAGCTCTTCTTCGCCCCCTCACGAAGGTGAAATAAAGGGTTTGGTTTCTAGTTTTGTACTACCTGCATTTCTGTAGATTCTCCCACTTCACGGAGCCCCAAACATCAATTTATTCGCATAACTCGTTTTTCACATAGTAGCATTCTAATCCAAGTGTTTAAAGATTTAATGTACTTACCTCGCGGCCCTTTGAGGAAGCATCGTTATGCCTCGCTATAGTTGACTGAAGTATCTACCATGAAATTAGTGACGAATCCTCCTATGATTCGATTGAGCCAGTGAGCAACAGTGTGCGCGATATTATCCTCTGATGCTTGCAATCTACACACCAATTCTAGATTCCACACGATAGGTCTGTCGAGCTTACACCTTCCTTGGTTGTCTGCTAGCTTTGCAATCCACTCGTATAGCTCAGTGGGGATAATATGTGAAGAAAATTTCATGTATCTTTGTATATAATTAGCAATCTAACCACTCTTCCTTTAATAGTCATGGATTGCTGTTTTCCTGCACTGCGAGCTCGTGAATCTTTTTGTCCAACCAATCTTCAATTTATTTCTTTGTCGGATTCCAGTGATACGACATCAGACATCTCTATGTATATCCTAGTCTTGACAATGGAACCATTTTTTGGCTTGTTGGGGCCTCACCCACGTTCGAAGTTAATTAGCCAAAAAAATCCCTGTACTACTGGCCCTTTTGGAAACATTCCACAGAGCACGAATTGAGGTCTCACCAAAGTAGATGGGGGGGGGGGGGGGTGTCTGGAACTAGGTCAGCACCCTTGAGATGTTTGAGAGGTTGAATCGGTCCAACTGTTATTCTCTTCGCGCAGGTTGCTTCACGTACTTCCCAGGCCTTCACTCCTGATATACTTGCCTTCGCACAGCCCTAACCAGGGGTTGTGGGGCTTCCGCACTGCTGGATCAGTGCTCTGCATTATTCCCTTAAGTTGCCCCTGATATCTTACTTATCTTCCTATGCCAGTCAATTATCTTCACGTAAATGGATGTCTTAAGTTATATTTATTTATACAACACCTTCATATGAGTTCGCGCAACAAATAAATAGTACACTTGCAATTTATACCCAATCATATATTAAAATAGGAAAAGATACACAGAAATATGGTAAACTTCTCTTTATTAATTCCTTCAATGGTTACAGACTCGACCTGCCTTGCACACTCAGCTGCAGGGGTCCACGTACTCAGTTGTGGACTACTAGGCCTCTTCGCACTCAGTTGCAGAGCCTTCTCCTACTCTACGACCCAAAGACACACTTTACACTTCGACTCAGTCTCTTAGACTCCTCATGCTTCCATTCTATTAGTTCTGCTTTTTTTCTCACACTTAGAGCCTCACTCTATTTATACAATCCCATGGTTCGCGGACCATGGGTAGGTCTATCAAGCTGACATTACATTACAAAACCAAGGGCGAACAACCCTGTGACTCTATTGTATCTTCACGCTCCCGCCCTCAATTCGCAGAGCTTTTACAAAATACTTAGTCAAAACTTGGGCTTTAAGCCCCAAAACATGCCTTGGGGGGATTCCATGCCCAACAGTATGTGAAATGGGTTCTTCTTCTTCCTTAAAAGGTTCTTTAAAGATCTCATGTTTCTCACCTAGAGGGTCTTCTAACTCCCCTATAGTCATTGGGGGAAGCTGACAGTCATCGAAGAAGAGTGAAGGTTAATTGTTTGAGGGTGTGGGGGTGTTTAGTAAGAATTTTCCTTGAGTATCTCTATTTTTACAAGGCATGAAAGAAAAAAATATTCTTTTATGTGATTTTTTAAAAACCGAATGCAAAACATAAAATAATGCTTAAGCATAAATAACATCTACCTAGACACCTCACCGACAACGGCACCAAAAAATGGTGAGCCCTGGTATTGCACCAAGGGTGCTACAACTCCCAACGGCTCTTCAACTCTATTTATCAAAATGGGGTTCTTACAAACTTTGAGGTGACAATACTATATACACATTGGATAGGATTCTATTCATTCTGCCCTCAACTAGGACATTTGATCAATAGTGATCCAAGACCATTATTTCTACTGAATTAGTAGGAAACTAACCAATGAAGGTGCAATTCAGAAGCTAGCTCTAATTGCAAAAAGGAAAATTATTTTTAAACCTCAACTTGTAAATGTTATTGAATCAATTCATGAAAATACAAGAGCTACACTACTTGCAGAAAGGGAACTACATTATCTTGCAATCAACCATCTAGGTACCAAATATACTTGCAGATAGGAAAGTAACCTACCAAATCATAACTCAATATTCCATGCATCGCTATCTAGCTCACACTTGCATATAAATCAATGTTCTATTTGTGCTAAATATGTGATAAAGAAACTAATGCTATTATATTTTGCAGTGAAGGGAAAGTATGGTTGGAATGGCCAAGGTGCTCCCCTTGATCATGGAATCACAGATGGGGATAAGCCTACTTCTAAACTAAGTCAAAATTGCATCACAGGTCAAAACAAATGGTGAAATAGGATGCTACAGGTATGTTATAGGAGGGTGCTACAGGTGCCCTGTATTGCTACAAGAAGGCCTGTAATGCTATAGGGAGGCTGCCGAGAAGGTCTAGGAGGCAGGAATGATGATTCTAAGGGATGGTAAGGTGGATGGAGGTTGTGGTAGATGGTTGAAAGGTGTTCAACACCCCTAACAAAGCTCAAAACCTTAGGAAGGCTTGTTTTGAACTAGGAGAGCTGCTCACGATGGCCTAAGGGAATGATATCAAGAACAGGATTTGGGATTCATCAAAGAGGGTGAAGAAGTCCAAGAAAGATATGGTGAAAGGCCCATTGCCTACATATCCAAACAGCCTTGCAACATCACATGTACATACACTTTTATCATTGACAAAATGAAACAACTAATAGTGGAAAAATGAGTTTAATTTAAATTCCATCTCATATATGCCAAAAACTCTGATCTAGTCAATAAATCAACTCCTAAGCTACATCAAGAATATCAAAAACAAGATAACTAACATAGACGTTCTTCCAAGAAATCATAAACATAGAATATTTGGACTGCGATTATAGATTCTTCCATGCATGTTCCCATGAGAGATATTAGATAGGGGTTGTAATCACAAGATTTTTGTGGGGTTAAGTTCTAATGAAATGCAGAAAACTAATAAGCACTATAAGATATAAATAAATACCAATACATAAGAGGGACCTAAGCCACTAGGGTTGGGCCCAAAGCTAAGAGCCTCAGCCCTCTAGAACTAACTCAGTGATTAACCAATAAGAAACTTCTCATTATCATTGCATCAATGTCAAATACATCACATAACTAGTCAAAAATATTAGTATCAAGTGCTTAATCTCGATAGCTTCCTAGCTGAAAACAATTTCGAATCGTAATGAGCTATTTTACATGTTTATTTATACAAGAGGATAGCTACTAGCATCTCCCTAGAAAATAGGAATGTTTGTCTCCCAAAACTCGAGAAGCGTGGATCTTGATCTTCTTTAACTACACTTGTTTGGTTGCAAATGACCTCGTCTTACTTGGCTATCAGTGACCTCAAGATGATGACAGAGAGTGTGGTGATCTTGGTTGATTGAGGGAGTTAAGGAGGTGGAAAACCTCCTAGAATATCTCCCTATTGTCTACTCTGAGCTCCTGCATTGAAATAATCTAAAAAATGCTCCATTTCCTGCATTTAAACCATATTAGGCCACATGACATAGCAAAACATCTTTTACCCCTCTCACTAAGAATAATATAACAAAAATTGTAAATAAATGTGAGAAAGAGATAGTTTTAAATATGGAGGATGGAATTATGACCCTATGATGTACCTATTGATGAGCCTCATCATGTAATAAAAAAATTAAAATGTACAAACTCTCAGATATTAGATTCTATCTTTATTCTTCTTCTCTTTATTGGTGATATAGATCGCTTCCCTAATGTATAGGTGAAAAGTGATTTTGACTACACATTTATAACAGATAAGTTGACTTGCCTTGGTTTTGGACAATGATATTTTGATATGGTCAACACTTTGTTTACATGGGCCTCTGTTTTTGTTATAGTGAATAATTTGGTGTTCCCATACATCCATCTTCATAGGTACATGAATCGGGATGCCCATTGACCCCTTATCTTTATGTTTTGACAGTAGATGCTCTTACGTATATTTTCGGGCAGCCCTTTCTCAGGGTCAGCATGGGGGTATCTCCCTACTCCGGGGGAGGAGATGGTTAACAACCACTTGGATGATGATTCCCTCTTATCAATACTATTTATCAAGAGTCAAGTTTAGTTACTAGGGATTGTATTTTAATATTTTCTGAGGATTCAAGGAATATTGTGAGTGACCATAAGATGAAAATTTTGTTTGTTGGTATTTTTGATCTTCTTGCATGGATTCCAACTACTTGGATGATTGTTCAACCAAGGGTTATTATAGACATATTGGAATTTCTTTTGGAGTTGACCTTTCCCCCATTTTTATGTGGGATTAGTGCTTGGATAGGTTGCAATGTAAGCTTCTTGTTTGGAAGTACAAAGACCTTATTTTTTGTTGGTAAGCCAGTAATAGTGAGAATTTTTTTTGGCCTCTCATATTTACTATGTGTCATGTTGGCTCCTAGCAAGACTTAGTACCACTAGTTGGCGAAGGTTCTACGTTCTTATATATGGGCCAAATATGGTGGATATCAAGGTATTCCCATGATTCCTTGGGATGTTTGCATTATGCCCACAGATGAAGAAGGTATTGATTTCATTGATGTGGGGAATCAAGGAAAAATTTTGACTTCCAAATGGGTGGTCAAATGCGTAGAGGTTCCATCTCCTTACTAATAGTTGGTGCAACATAGATTGTTGTCAACCCAACATGCTGGAAACATTCGGGATCAATCTGGCTTATGTGACATCATTTTCGCTCCTCATAATTTTCATATTTTTGGGTCCATCATTATTAAGAGTATTTGAGTAGCTTAGAGGAAGGTGGAAAACCTAGTGTGCTCACAAGATTTAGACAGAATATTGGGTTGGGATTTGGAAAAGAGACCAATCTAGATTTGGAAACATGAAGGAACTTGTTTTTTTTATCTTCCTCATTTTCAAGCAAACTTGAAATAACATTTTTTCGTTGTAGGGTATTGATTTTTCCCTAGAAATTCAAAATAAGGCCTGTCTTAAACATTATCACAAACACACTGAAATGCAAACAACTCTAAGCACTTTTCATAGCAGAAATGTGACAACAATGAATCAATAATGTACAATTATCCCTAATACAAGGAAAACTAGGGCTTGAGGTCAACAAAATTTGACTCTCAATCTTCTCAAGAACAAGAACAAACTTGAATTAATTGTTGAAGAAGTGCTTGACACTAGGTCTTTCAGTCCATTTGTCTTAAACACCTGGTAGGTTATTTTCCACCTATCTCATAGAGATCTTGCTACTACAACACCTTTGCACACCAAGCTACTTAAAGGACTTTTGTTGCTTCGAAATCGTTGCACAATTTAGCTCAAAAAATTTCTTCTCTTATTGACTATGTTGCTCTAGGGTCATTGACCATAGTCTCAACAAATGAATTATATTCTCATAGTTTATGACAACCCTCAAACAATTGTATATCAGCCCTAACCAAATCTACCTTCTCATATTGATTTTCCAAATCAAAAGTATTGTACACTAGGTTCAACAAGTTTTCCTTCTAATAATGGATTTTATTCTCCAATATCATTGTGCATAGGGAATCAAAACAAGGTTTTCTCACACTATGAATTAACCCTTGAATTCAGTGCCCAATGCAACCCTAACCAATCATACTTCTCACAATTTCTTACTCTAGAAGGATGATTGCTTATGGCCTTCAACCAGTTGTCATAACACACCATAATAGGACAAACTTCAACACACAGGCTCAATAATCATTCTACACTTATATAACATCCTGAATGGCAATGTTCAACCCTCTCTCTCCATTCAAAACATCATGTTTCTTTTGTTCATAGTCTAAGGAAAATTAAGGCCTCTCTTAGGGATCAAAATAGGGCCAAAATTCCAACGAATCATAACAAACCCTACGACCCACCTTGGAAGCCTAGATTGAGGCTAAACAAGCCTCATTTCAAGGCTTGGTTCCCTCCATTCTTCACATAATAGAACATAACTTCAGCATAAAGAAGTTGGCCTCATTTCAAGCTTGGATGCACCTATTTCTAGGGAAAAATCATCACACAAAAACTTAGTCGAACTCTTTGAGAAATATTGAACTTTATCCTAGAGAAAATTGTCCTTCTTCCCTACTCAAGACATACCATACACTTCCTGAAACTCCTTGAGGTAACTGTCTCTTGTGTAGATATAACATAGGGTAGATATAACATAAGAATTAATTCTCTTGTGTGTGCTTAGACCTCTCCTAAGTCACTTGTATTTAAAACCTCTCTAATCGTTATCTTAGGGCTTCTTCAATACCACTAAAGTGCCATTACACAATAATTAGAATAAGAAAATAATATATTTTGGGTCTTAAGTGCACCAAAATGTGTCCAAATCCCACTGCTTGGGTACATTTCCCACAAAACATATTTTTCATGGGTCAACTTCTCAGAAACCCAGTACCCAGGGGTTGTGGAAGTGTCTCCCCATCTACACTTCTCAGCACTCCCTCTTAGTGAGGGAGGTACTTCCACTACTCATAAATAACTCATTAATGGCACTATCCGAATCTCTAATGTCCACCATTGTAACATACCTTTTATAATGAACCACACTATCCTCGGTAGTGTCCCTACTTCCATAAGTCTATTGCTTCTTCTTTTCATGATAGGCCTTTATCATTTCACGGTTTATTCTTTCCATTTGTAGAAGTCTCCCTACTCCCCACCAACCTTGTGCTCTTCTTGGGTTGCAAATTTTCCCTCTAAATCTGCATACTTCCTCTCGAACTTGACTTTTCTTGAATCTCAGGAACCTCCTTCGCCATTGTTGTTAGTCCTTCAACAACAATCAACCAACTCCCTCTTGAGTTTTTTTTATGCACACTTTGATTCAGTTTCCCCTTCAAAGTAGATCTAATAGCATGTTTAGTTTCCCCTAGCACTTCAAAATTAGATTTATGACTAAAACATTATAATAAACACATAGAAATGCACACAACTCCAAGCACTTTGCATAGCAGAAATGTAACAACGGTGAATCAACAAATTAAACAAGAATTTATGCAAACCCAAAACTTATTTATATTAAAACATTAATAAAATAATCATAGGGCTCATGTACTAGGGATCGTGTCCCTTATAATTATCCCCGATACAAGGAAAACTAGGGCTTGAGGTCAACAACATTTGATTCTCAATCTGCCCAAGAACAAGAACAAGCTTGACTTACTTGCTGAAGAAGCACTTGATACTAGCCCTTTCAGTCCACTTGTCTTAAACACCTAGTAGGTCCTTTTCCACCTATCTCATAGAGATATTGTTGCTCTAACGCTTTGCACACCAAGATAATCGCAAGGTCTTTTGCTACTCCAAAGTCCTTGCACACTTAGCTCAACAATTTACCTTCTATTAGTGGTTATGTTGCTCCAAAGTCACTGAACATAGGCTCAACAAATGACTCAGCTTCTCATAGTGTATGACAACCCTCAAACCATTGTATATTAGCCCTAACTAGAACTACCTTCTTATAGTGATTTTCCACATCAAAAGTATTGTACACTAGGCTCAACAAGTGTGCCTTCTAACAATGGATTTGCTTCTCCAGTATCATTGTACATAGGGCATCAAAATAAGGTTTGCTCACACTATGAATTAACCATTGAATTCAACGTCCAACGTATCCTTAACAAGTCAAACTTCTCACAATTCCTTTCTCCACAAGGATGACTATATATAGCCTTCAACCACTTTGTCCTAACACACCATAGTAGGGAAGACTTCAACACATAGGCTCAGTAATCATTCTACACTTATATATTATCCCACATGACAATGTTCAACCCTCTCTCTCCATTCAATACAACATGTCATTTTTATTCATAGTTTGAAACAAATTTAGGCCTCTTTTAGGGCTCAAATTAGGCCCAGAACTCCAACAAATCACAACATACCCTGCGGCCCAACTTGGCGGCCTAGACCAAGGCTAAATAAGCCTCATTTCAGGGCTCGACAACATCCCTTCTTCACAGAATAGAACAAAACTTTAACATGAAGAATTTTGGCCTCCTTTCAAGCTTGGACAGACTTCTTTCTAGGGAAGAATCATCAATAAGAAACCTGGTCTGCCTCTCTAATAAATGTTTGCCTTTATCCTAGAGAAATTTATCCTTCTTCCTTGTTCAAGACAAAATATACACTTCCTGTGGCTCCTGAGGTAACTCGTATCCTTTCTAGGGTAGATATAACACTAGAATGAATGCTCCTATGTGTGCTTAGACCTCTCCTAGATCACTTGTATTTATATCCTATCTAATCATTATCTCAAGGCTTCTTCAACACCACTAAAATTCCCTCAGACAATAATTAGGATAAAAAAATAATATCTTTTGGGTCTTCACCCCAACAACATGTGTCCAAATCCCACCCCACAAAACATCTTTCTCATAGGTCAACTGCTCACAAACCTGGTACCCAAGGGATTGTGGCAGTACCTCCCAAGTTACACTTCTTAACACTCCCTCTTAGTGAAGGAGATACTTCCAATACTTAAAAGTAACTTGTAAGCGGCACTAGCCTGATCTTTGGTGTCCACCACTACAACATACCCTATAGAATGAACCACACAATCCTCAGTAGTGTCCTTGCTTCCAGAAGCCTCTCTCTTATTTTCATCATAGGCCTTAAACCCATTCCACTGTTCTTTCTTACTTCCCACTAACTATACGCTTTTCTTGAATTGCAACTTATCCCTCTGAAATTGCATACTCCCTCTCAAACTTGAATCTTCCCAAATCTTAGGAACCTTCTTTGTCGTCGTTGTTAGTCCTTCAACAATAATCAACCAACTCCCTCTTGAGTTAGTCGTTGTGCGCACTCTAATTCAATTATCCCTTCAAAGTGACTCTGATGCCATGTTGATTTTTTTATAGCACTTCAATATCATGTCTATGTCTAAAACAAGATGAAAAAGCACACTGAAATGCACACAAATCTAAGCATTTTGCACAACAGAAATGTAACAACAGTGAATCAACAAAGTACACAAGAATTATGTAGACCTAAAACTTGTTTATATAAAAACATTAATACAACAATCATACGGCTCCCATACTAGTGATCATGGCCCTTATAATTACCCCTGATACAAGGAAAATTAGGGCTTGAGGTCAACAACATTTGAGTCTCAATCTGCCCAATAAAAAGAACAAACTTGACTTACTTGTTGAAAAGTAATTGACACTCTCCCTTTTAGTCCACTTGTCTTAAACACCTGGCAAGTCCTTTTCTATCTATCTCAAATAGATCTTGTTGTTCCAACACCTCTACACATCAAGTTGCTCACAAGGTCTTCTGTTGCTCTAAAATCCTTGCACATTTGATCTCAACTCCCTTCTCTCAATGAATATGCTTCTCCAGGGTCATTGAACATAGGCTCAAAAAATGACTCAACTTCTCATAGTGTGTGGCAACCCTCAAACCATTATATGTCAACCTTAACCAGATCTTCCTTCTCACAATGATTTGCCACATAAAAATTATTGTACACTAGGCTAAACAAGTTTGCCTTATAATAATTAACTTTCTTCTCAAATATCATTCTACATAGGGAATTAAAATAAGGTCTGCTAACATTATGAATTAACCCTTGAATTCTACATCCAACACAACCCTAACCAGCCATACTTCTCACAGTTCCTTACTCCACAAGGATGATTGTATATAACCTTCAACCAATTGTCCTAACACACCATAGTAGGACAAAGTTCAACGAACATTATCAACAATCATTATACACTTATATATCATCCCACATGATATCGTTCAACTCTCTCTCTCCATTCATGGAAAAACATTTCTTTTGTTCACAACTTAAGGTAGATTTAGACCTCTTTCAGGGTTCAAATTAGGCCCAGAACCCTAGTGAATCACAACAAACCCTGTGGCCCAATTTGGTATCCTAGACCTAGGCTAAACAAGACTCATTTTGAGGTTTGTCTCCCTCCCTTATTCACAAAACATAATAGAACTTTAACACAGAGAATTTCAGTTTCCTTTCAAGCTTGGACATACCTCTTTCTAGGGCAGAATGATCACATAGAAACTCGGTATCCCTCTCTGAGAAAGACCAACCTTTATCCTAGCCAAACTCATCCTTCCTCCCTGCTCAAGATAAACCATACACTTCTTTCAATTCCATGAGGTAACCTGTCCCCTTTTTAGGTCAAAATAACATAAAAATGAATGTTCTTGTATGTGCTTGCACCTATCCTAGGTCACTTGTATTTATAGCCTCTCTAATCATTATCTTAGGGCTTATTCAACACCATTAAAGTGCCCTCACACAATAATTAGAATAAACAAATAATATATTTTGGGTCTTAAGCCCACCAACATGTGTCCAAAGCCCACCACTTGGGTACATTGCCTACAAAATGTCTTCTTTGTGGGTCAACTCCTCACAAACCCAATACCCTAGGGGTTGTGGGAGTACATCACAAGCTACACTTCTCAACAAAGGGATCTTTGAGATTTTAACTCCCGCTCTTGCAAGAATTAGTGTTTGGTGGCTTGGGATTTTGCCTTGTCCTTTGCTTTTTGGGATACCTTTATGGAGATCATTAGGCTTATTCCTCAGGAAGACCTTTCCAAGGTGAATACTAATATGGATGTATTTTGAAGAGATAAGTAGTGGAGTTTTGGGTGCCCTTATTCTCAGTATGATACTCATAAGCTTTACTTTATTTTGAATTGACAACATTAATTAGGACCAATTCTCAATGCAATATGGGTTTCTATAGATGAAGAAGCTTAGTGGATTCGTCTACTACATGATGTCTAGTTGATTAGAGTCTCCTATAACATTTGGGTCTTTGCTTGGTTGGTGATTTACTAGGGTCTCCCACCCAATGCTGAGTTGGATGAAACTAGATTTACTAATGGATTGTATCATTTCTTCTCAAGATTAGAAATAATGAAGCATAATTTTATGGGAATGTTCCTTTACAAGATCTTGTTGGGTTTGGGTTCAGATTCAATCTTAGTTGTCTCACATTCTCTAGGGCTATTTACATTGGTAGATAATTTCGTTGGGAGATTCTAAATCAATTATTAGGGGCTCCTTAACTAGTATTTGGCATTGTTTCAAAGTATTTGCTTTGTATACTCTTTGGAAATTCCACTACAAATGCATTTTTGATAAGGAGATTAGTTCTCTAAGTGATTTTTATCAATTATAACATGATGAAGTGCATAAACAACTCCTAAACAAAAGAGCATTATTGATTAAATATGTCAAAGTATTAAATCCATATTCTGAATCAAATTTTATAACCATTTTCATTACTCTCACAAAAACTATATAAATTATTTCTATATACTATTTTTTCAACTATTAAAATATATAAATATAAAATATTTTCTTAAAAAATAATATAACACATAATAATAATAATAATAAATATAATTATATTATATTTATTTAATCGGTAATATTTTAATTTGATTAGGCTCGCTAAATAGGAACAGAAGCCTCCTCTTGGCAAAATCGGTTTCCACAACCAAACATAATCTCCCAAGATTTTAATTTAATAGAATTCTTTTATATAATTAATATAAAATTTATTTTAAATTTGATTATAAATACCAAAAAAATGTACATAAATTTTAGATTTTTATTTATATTAAAATTTTAAAATAATGATGTTTTAAAAAATTAAATATTTTAATAATAATGGAGTTATTTTTAGTGTAGGTTGAAAAATTTGAGGTAAAATTTTAATTTGTGTTATTTAAATTGATTTTTTTACTATATATGGATTAAGCACCTGAAAAACCTCTAGGGCACTTCAATTGTGCACGGGTTACCCATCAAACTTGTGATTTCAATCAATTCCTATCGGATTTTAGAGAAATTAGAGAAATTACACTGGAAAAACCCAATGGAAAAGCTTTCAAAAAGTCTCACTAAAAACAACTCGAATAATTGTGAAGTTATTATATAATATAATTATCTATATATATATATATATATATATATATATATAATATATATTAAATAATTAAAAAAATAATAATAATAATAAAAATAAAATAAATTGAAAAAGATAGCATTGCAGATATTGTGGTGTGGTTTTGTGAGTTTGGATTCGGATATTCCACAGTCTTCATTTTCGGGTTGTCTACATTTGAGTCTAGAACAAACTCATTACGCAGCACTGTGGAAAATGAAGACTGTGGAAATCTGAATCCAAACTCACAAAGATGCATTATAATATATTTTAATTTATTATATTTGTCAGGCATATTAGTTTTTTTTTTAATTTATGTCTTTTATCCATAGTTTAACATAGTAATTCCATTTTGTTATTTTTAATTATTATTAAATTATTTAATTGTAAGGTGATTGATTGAGGTCTTATTATAGGTTGTTTAGTAACTTCATTCTTTAATTACTAATTTTTCATTTTTATTTTATTTCTTTTTATTTTTATTATTTTTTATTTTTTTAATTCTTCTTTTTTTTTATATTTTTTTTCTTTTTTTCTGTTTTTTTTTCACAAGAAAACATAATTCCATTATCAAAAATAAAATTACATGTATCATTTGCATAAAGGATATGCAAAATATCATAAATGGTCCAAGCCATCTATCCAGTGCCATGTTCCATTAGGTCCATAAATATATACATAAAAAGACATAAATATATACATGTAAACAACATCATAATCTGATCATTTAGTTCAAACAAAAAGCATAAATGCAAAAAGCCGCTAATGATCATGGCAGATCTTTCGGATTCATCCCCATCTCGTTCGATTAAAGGTCGATGGAAGTACTGATATATATCTTGATCTTGGTGTTCTTGTCTTATCCACCGCCCCCTATGTTGTTGTGCAGCCTCCTTGGAAATAACGTTAGAGATCGAATTCCTTTCCTTGTATATAGGCAAGGATACAATAAAATCAAATTGTGATTTTAGAGTGATGACTTCATCCAGTAAACCCCTAAATGTGTGCACGTGACAATAATGCAGATTTGATTCAATTGATAACTAGTTTTGAGTTCCCAAAGATCTAAATCCTGTTGCAGTTTTGCTCAAGTGAAAAAATGAGAAGGTGTCTGAGATTGTTGAGTTCAGAATAATTGTTGGTGCTCCTCCCCAATCCCATTTTGAGCTGGTAAAAATGTATTTATATTATGTATAATACTACTCCACCCCCACATCCGGTGTCTTGTGTTGACCCATCAAAATATTCCCATGGGAAGGTATGATCAATTATTTCAGGAGTAATGACACGGCTGGGTTTTGATGCCAGTTCCTCAGGAATCAAGTGATATAATGCAACAATGTGATTGAAAATCGTTGTCCATTGGAAGGGAGCATCCTGGAATATGAATCGATTCCTGACCAGCCAAATACCCCAATAGGCTAGTAGAGGAAGATTTATAATTTTATGTGATGTTGTTGAATTCCACCAAGTTTTCCAAGCATTAGTGAGTTGAATCCAATTCCATCTGATCTTGATATCAAGGGAGATATATATATTATGCCACACCTGATTCGTCACTGGGCAATGTAGGAAGAGATGGTTTATGTCTTTAGCCTGATCTTTGCATAGACAGCATCGAGATGGTCCATGAACGACACAACGTTTGAGATTATCATTGGTAGGCGTTCCATTTGATAATATGCACCACATGGACAATCGGGCTTTATGAGGTGCCCTAAGCTTCTAGAGAGGTTGCCACCACCAATTTTCCCCACCAGGTTCCTATTCTGATATAAGAAAAGTGTATCCATCTGAGGAAGTGTAATGACCGTGAGGTGCTGCAACCCATATGATTTCATCCTGTCGGTCAGTAATCCTAACATGTGACTCTTCTAGTGCCCCTATGAATCTGTTCCAATCCAAACTCCATATCTCTGATAACTTAAGGTCTTGTGAAGATAACCATGCCTGTGAGAGCCATGATGTGTTCCTCCCGTCTGTAATATGAGAGAGTTGTGTGATACCTGTGAGTTCAAGAAACTATCTGAGCTCCAGTGGTAGTATATGTGCATTTCCACATCTCGACCAAGCATCAATGCCAAGTCGAACGAGCTCACCAGTTCCAACCCGCCATGTCAATCCTTGCTTAATGACAGATATGGAATGTGTGATAGCTTTCCATATGATGGAGGAACCAGTGATAACCCTGTTCGGCATACGAATCATTCCATAACTGATAGGGGTATATATATTTATAATAAACCACCTCTTTCCATAAGCTATCAAATGTGATAATTTGACAGCCCATCTTTGTTGCAAGTGTCGATGTGAATATATTCAGATCCTTTATACCCCATCCTCCCCATTTTTTTGGTTTTCCAATTCTCTCTGTAATATTCCTAACCCGGAATATTCCTCAAAACCTAAGAAAAACTCCAACCAAATACATGCAAATGATATAGTAACTCAAAAGTGATAAATAACAGTGAAATAGCATATAATAACATAAACCGGAAATATAAGCAGATACACAAGAAATGCAGGAAGAAAGGCTAAGCCATTTTATTATATTGAGCAATAAAATGAGTACAAGAGGTGATCAGACATATGGCACCTCGACTTGCACAAGGCAAGTGAAGAAATACTCTCAGAATGACAAGAATGGCCCTCTGCGTGGATGTTACTGTTGTGTTGTTGTTGCTACTAGAAAACAAATGATGATTTGGGGCTGCTCCCCTCCTTGAAAAAAGCTAAAACTCTGGATTTGGGCTCTACTCAAGAAACATAGAAAAACCCAGAAAGATTTCCTGGAATGGCCGACCCCCAAAAAACACCCCCTTGGGGTTCTGCGCAGTTCCTCAGTGCCCAGCGCTGCCACTGAAAGAGACCTGTCTAAACTCTACCTGAAACACTGCCAAAAACCATGCCAAAATCCTCCAATAAAACAGGAGTTGGACCCCTGCTCAATCTCCTAGCATAAATCCACCTGCAAACCCCAATCCAGCACTACAACCAAAAAGAACTGCGTCCCTCTCCAAGTGTTGCCCAGTCCTCCAAAAAGTTGATGAAACTGCTACTGAAATGATAATAAAACTACTTTTGAAATACTGATGGAAATACCTTGCCCGAGAAGGCACTCGAAGTCCCCTAGGGCTAAGGGTGAGATCTCCGAACGGAGACACTCGATGCACTAAACAATGTTGTAGACTAGCTAAATAGCCAGCGTGCTCAGAAGTCGAAACGACTAGCTCCAAATGCACATAACTGAATGATGCAAAATGAGGAGGCTCCTATCTATTTTATAGCCTGTGCCCCTTACAATCCCTAGGCTCACCTCCTCCTATGTGATTCCCCTCTTGCCACGTGTTCTTTTCCTCCTGCGTAGTTCTTCCATGTGTCTTCGTGGGCTCCATTTTTGCGTCCCCCTTTGGCCCCCCCTGGCTCCCCTTTAAGTCGCAATGTTGTGCTACCTAGGAAGTGACTTTTTATTCTAAAGTGAGTTATGTTCCCCCTTCCTCACTTTTTATTTACAAATAAGTATAGAAGGCAAAAAATGAACAAAATTGAATATTCCAATTAGCCATAGCTAATTAGGAATATTACACTCTCCCCTGGCAAAATGTTGCTTGTCCTCAAGCAACTGAAGTGATGGATGTTGTAAGATCTTCTCACTCTCCCAAGTGGCATCCTCATTCGGCAAATTCTTCCACCTCACCAAGAATTCCTGGACCGTCCTGCTCCACTACTGCCTCTCCCTAGTGTCAATGATAGCCTTTGGCTACAATACCAAATGCCCCTCATCGTCCATGGGTGGTAGCTCATCTGTCACGGTCACCTACTGCCCCAATGCCTTCTTCAGGCATGATACATGAAAAATGTTATGAATCTTGCTGCCTTGGGGCAACTCCAACTCATATGCAACCTGTCCAACCCTGCGTATCACCCTATATGGCCCATAAAAGCGGGGCTTGAGCTTCTCAACCCCCTTCTACTTCAGCAATGACTGTCAGTATGGCTGTAATCGTAGGTAGACCATGTCCCTTACCTCGAACTACCTCTCCACCTGACCCCTGTTGGCATACAGCTTCTGCTAGTTCTGTGTTGTAGCCATGTTATTCTTGAGAGCTCGGAGGATATCCTGACTCTCTTGGATCCAAATATTGGCTCTAGGAGCCTTGCTATCACCAAACATCACGTCGACAAAGATAAAGGATGATACCCATATAAGGCATAGAATGGTGACATACCAATGGACTTGTGATGTGAAGTATTGTAGCAGTGCTCCCCCAGATGCAGCCACTTCAGCCATGCTCTCTGCTGCCCACTGACATGGTTACGCAAGTAGCCCTCCAGCCACTTGTTAACTATCTCTATCTGCCCATCCGTCTGTGGGTGATAGTTGGTACTCGGTGTCAACTCCATACCCACCAATCAGAAAAGCTCCTGCCAAAACCCGCCCATGAAACGGTTGTCCCTATCACTGACGATGGTCTTAGGAAGACCATGTAGCCTAAAGAACAGCTCAGGCACCTGTGCTGCTATATAGTGTGCGGATATGGCAAAGAAATGGGCGTACTTTGTCAGTCGATCAACGACGACAAAGATACAATCCTTGCCCTATACCATGGGAAACCCTGTGATGAAATCCATCGAAATACTCTCCCATTTCCCCTCTGGAATGGGAAGAGGCTGCAATAATCCTGCGGGATGGCTCATCTCTCCCTTGTTTATCTGGAAAACATCACACTCCCAGATGTGTTGGAGTACGTCCTCCTTGAGGCCCTTCTATGAGAACCTCTCCCTAATGGCCCTGTAGGTTTTGGTAAAACCCTGATGTCCTGCCAATGGGGAATCATGTGATGCCTAGAGTATCTTCTTCTTGAGCTG